>JACEII010000088.1:674558-692126 GCA_014332785.1 Antheraea mylitta
GCCCACTTATTATTTCTAGCCATTGAAATAAATATAAGATATATTTGTGTGTACGCCGGAAATGTAATAAAGCATCCACCTTCATTCTTCAAGAAACTGTAAACATTTGTAAATGCTTTTCTGAAATAATGGAGTTCTATACATTATTTTATTTCAAAGTTACTAAAAACATTTATTCTCTAAAAATAACTTACTCTTGATTTCTAACCCAGTTAAATACATAAAAGGAAAAAATGTAGTCAAAGCTATCCTTCAGCTCGTATGGGATATCTCCTTCAATATCGAGTTCAAAGAATTTCGTTCGATCATTACCGTAGTAATCGTTGGCGAATTTTACCATTTTCTCGCTCATATCACAACCAATTAGCGCCTCATAATTCTCGGGAATATAGTTTTTTAACAACTGTGTAACACTCCCGTCAGCGCAGCCTACGTCGAGTATCTTTACATTGTCTTTCCATCTAAACTTCGGTGCATATTCTTGTAGAAACATCAAGGCATGCGATCTGGTTAAATTATTCGCCTTGTTAAATAATTGAGCATCTTCATTCATCTGCATACTAAAGAAATAAAAAATACTGTTATGTGATAATAACGTTTTAGTCGCTTGTTTATTCAGAGTAAAAAATAAGTTCTCACTGAAATGTATCTTTCCGAATATGAAATTGTGGTAATTAAGAATACTATTTGTAGTAAGTTAGAATTATAATATACTGTAATTACCATTTTAGGAGGGTCTTGAATTACGAGTGAGAATTTACAAAAGAAGATAGAAATGTTCGGACGTTAGAAAAATAAATACTGATTGTCAAAGTTTTATTATCTGTTATATATCTAAAACAAAGAAAACTTATGGTCTTCCTTTATGTTATAATAGGGATCATATAAATGCTATGTTTTGTAGGGTATTGGCAAAATTAAGCTAAGCACCGTTACTTATAACATGTGCTTGAAATAAAACCAATTAGTGAATATTTACACAATAGCTCAAAGTTAAATTTCCTCCTCCTTGTGGAATAAGTTCATGTTAAATGTAATAATGTATGTAAACATAATATTACCTGAATTGACAATTTTGTTCCTTAACTAAACCAGCTTTAAATTTGAGGTTATTAAAAACATATTTATTTCGTAAACAGCCAAATCGTGTTACGTTGTGTATTCTTCGAAGCATCTCTTTTGCTCTGTGCTAAAAAAATATTCCTTAATTTATAATCATTAGATACAATTTTTCTGGACTAATTTACAGCAGTGTTCATATTTGTTTTTTGTTATCCTTCCATATTACATACATCTTTTTTTAAGGTTTAATATAGCCAAAAATACGCTGTTCACCTGATTTTAAGTTACCACAGCAGCTTTTAGCCGTTTGTAATTAACGTCAGAAAGACTGGAACTCTCTGGTCTAACTGAGGTGACACCTCTCATGTTTCATTACGTTTTAACAAATGCTACCCTTAAAACTCAGCTACAGATATGTTAGTATCATTACTTTACAGTAAAAATAGGTTGATAGAATCTCGTACCGAACCATACGTAACTTCTACCACTACTGCGATATCCATGATATAACTCACCTATTGGATTTATTCTTCATTTTATTTTTGACCATCATTCTTCTAGATTATTACTGACATTATCGAGTAGGTAAAAATATTACAAGCATCTTGTGCTAATTTAAATGTTCTTAATGCTACTAGAACTTTTCAGGGATTTTGTGCCATTTCAGAATTCGTTCTCCGTGGTATTATTTTCAATCCACATCACTTATGCACGATAAATGAACTGTATTACGTAAAACGCCACTTATATTACAGAATAAGGAGTCAAATACCACACAATTATGAATGGAATATAATAGCCACTATATGACAAACTAAGATTCCACCAAAAACTAAACGATTAAACTTAAACGGTGTTATTACAGAAAAGTTAAATACGTATTGAATACTTGCTTAAATAAAAAAAATTAAACCGACTTCGATATCAAAAACTTATAAAGTACTGAAAAGTGAAAAATAAATATATTATTAAATTAGCCAAATTAAATGAAATATATGCATATTTTCGCTACCTAGAGATATATTGGAAGTCGGTCGGCGGTAGAACCTCCTCCTTTTTCGAAGTCGGTTAAAAAGGTTACGTACTGAATGCACCAGGTTCGCTCGAGGCAAGTTCACGTTCTTTTTTCGTAACCTTACTTTTACCTAACTTATCCAAAGCGAGACAAAAGAGCAATATGACGAACATTCAGCGAGCGCGGTGCATTTAAAACGTAACCTTTTTAAAGCAAGTATACAATACGTATTTAACTTTTTTGTAATAACACCGAAAGAGTTTGAATGAATAACGTGTCTAGATATTACATACTGGATGACCAGTAAAAAAATACGTTATCAAACACACTCCGAAGTATTATTTATGAAATAGTTTATTTCAAGAGATTTCTCTTCCCATATCCAGAAAAGAAATAAAGTTACTTACCAAAGATTTAAATATTGTAACAAAAGATGATATTTTTATCTGACTCTCATAAAACCTTTACAACATAAACCTCATTATTAAAGTAAAGCTGTGATTTGACAATGACTATGTTTTCAAAGAATGAGTCTTTATATACATACATTAATATTGTGTAATTAATGAGCTCGTAAAGTTTTTATTCCATTATTAATGTAATTAGCTGTGCCTGCGACACTATTCGTATAAACTATGAAATTAATTATCGTCAACATCAGTATGTGAGAGATCCACTGCAGGGCCATAGGTCTCTTCCTGAAGGAAGATATGAACATGATCTCTATGCCATCCCATGATATATTGACGATTTTATACTTTGCCATATTCAATTCTGTTTCCCCGCATGCAGTAGTACCAAAAAAACATTTCTTAGGTTCAGAATTCCTCACGATGTTTTCATTCACCGTCAGAGGATAGTGCTACCAATTTGAATTATTAAATGTACGCTAATTCTGAAAAAATTCTTGAAATATATGCCGGGGTTAAAACCTACGGACATCGGATTGATATTTTATGGGTCAAACCGCTAGACTACCACGACATTTGCTATCGTAAATAACATTTGTTAGTAAACTACATTATTACATGATTTTAATACATAATGGTCAACATAAATTCTAAGAAGAATTATTTTCTAAGAACCAAATGAAGATTACAACGAACTCTGAAGGGGTTGATGCTATTACTGAACTTCATAAGAATTAGTATATTAAGTATTGCGTTCAATATTTTAAATGCGCTTTACCATGAAGAAACAGTTATTAATCATCTTCTTAGCACTGTCCCACCTAAGTAAGGTCGGCACAAGATGTTTTCCTTCTCCACTCTCGCCTATCAGATGTTATCTCGATTTTCATACCTTTTACACACAATCCATTCATATCTTTTCCTTCTTCCTATACTCCTTTATCCATCCACCATTACTTTCTCAACTTTTTTTAGTAATATTACTTCTTATTCTTCGATTCTTGGAAAGGACGTAATATTTATTTTAAAAAAATACATATAACTACAGACAAATTAATATAAAAAATATATATAGACTACTCAAATATAATAATATTTTACATTGCAATCTGGTTAATTGGGCCCTAGATATGTGAGAAATCTCTCCACTGATAATTACAATGAAGTTCCAACACTTTGACATTGAAGTACCTCGTGGTACTGGGAATTTTTAAACCTTTTTAATTGTGACCTGCTTTCATAGATTTTTTCGATGTTTACCTCTTCTTCTTCTGTTTTATTTTATTAGATGGTGGCCATCTTCTTAGAACTTTCCTGAGAGTTTATTTCCGATCCACTTGTACACATTAACCAAACTATATTAAGTAAAGCACCACCAACATTACACATGACTTTCGTCATTATGGCCGGCATGACAGCGGCGACCGACGATGGATGATCTGTCTCTCGGTGGTCGCCACTGTTTTTGGATTGTACTATGCTTACCATCAGGCATAGTGCAATCACTATAACACAAGATTATGGATAAAATATAAAGACCACTAAATGGCATTCTAAGATCCCGCCAAAAACTTGATGTTTACCTCTATAATTGGAACTTTGTAGTTCAATTGCTTATTTAAGTAAGGACACATCACAAGACATTGTTTACAAATATTTAAATTTATTTCGTAAGTGCTTGTTTTTATGTATTATCCAAAGTTTTGTACGATAAAGAAGTGAATAAACAATACACAGAACATCCTAATTCCACACAATTTTGTATAATTCATCGAGTTTATACTATAGATACATAAATACACCATATATATTTTACCTGCTTTTACATTGTAAGTAAAGTCCTTAAGAATTTGTGACTTCCGCGGTATGCAAAAACAGTGGGATTATTAAGTTAATAATTATGAATAAAATTGTTATTTTTTTATAATTGTCTTAGAAATAAGACTTTATTTAATATATGGACATATTATCATGGAATTCTTATACTGGTAAATTAATTTTTGCGATGGTTTTATCTATGTATATTATTACATTATATCACTAGCTTCCATGGCGCGGTGTGGAACTATTCTGAATCTTTACTTTTATCCTTCCTTATAGCATATTTTTACTAGTAGACTTACACTACTACACTTAAATATATATTTATAACTGTTAATTATAAAATAAACTAGCCCTTGCCTGCGACTTCGTCTGCGTAGAATAGTTACTATGGGCTAACGCAAACACGCAACGGAAGCTCTCAAAAGGAAAAAATATCCCGATTTTGAAACATTTTTCATTTTTGTTCCGCTCCTATTGATCTTAGCGTGATGATATATAATCTATAACCTTAAATAGATGACACATAGATTCTTAAATGATATATAGTCTATAAACTTCCTTGATAAATAAGCTATATAACACCGAAAGATTTTTTTTTATTGGACCAATGGTTTTTGAGATTACCCCCTACAACGTCACGAACTCACAAACTTTACCTCTTTATAATATTAGTAAAGATAACTACTCAAAAATAAATACTCAATTGATCGTAAGGAAGTCGCCAGAACTCTCGGTGCTATGTTTGATAGTAAATTATCCTTCCATCCACACTACTGTCATATTATTAGTAAAATAAAATCAACCAGATCCTTGGCTTTCTATTTCGTATAACTAATTTCTTTAAGAGGCCCGTGTCCATGTTTTATCTGTCTATATGTCTAGTAAGCTCTATACTCGAATACGCCTCCGTAGTTTGATCTTTTTTTTTTCGTATCATAGGAGGCAAATGAATAGGTGGGTAATGTTAAGTGATCAACACCGTCCATAGTCACTTGGGGAGTCGCAAGTGCGTTGCCAGCCTGTGATGGAGAGGGGGGAAGGGAAGAAGGGAAGAAGAGAGGGGGAAGGTGAAGAGAGGTGGGCCTCCGACGCTCTCACTGACCGAACGAAATGCAACAATGTAAGCACTGTTACTTCACGTCGGTTTTCTGTAAGAGGGTGGTACTACCCCGTTCGAGCCGACTCATTCATGCTGAAACCAGTAATAGCTACAGCTTAGCTCTATCACCTAGGAGCGATCAAATCTCAATTACTCAGTTCATATAAAGAACATTGAACGAATTCGGACACTCTGTTGAAAGACACCTCTGTCTTAGACACAGCATGCGAAGAAAACTTGCTAATCGCCTTGAACGTGTAAATATTTTCAAATTTCATCATTGTATAGCAGAAGGCGAGGAAGTGAAGTAAAGTATCTATATAAAATAATTAATTATACTATATACTGTCCACAATTACTATACTTGCTTAATTTTAACACCAATTTTCAGGGTCCTTGCAAAATACTGTTTATATTCCTCTTTATATAATAAAATAAAATTTTTTTTTATAATCCGATTGCTAACATGTATCGCATATATTATACTATCACTGACTGTATCTCCTGCTGTGCCGACATTGACATGGACATATTTCATCTTGGTCTGAGTAAATTTCGACCCATAGTCCATAAACACAAGTTTTCTACCTGCTATATATTGAAGTTAGCATACTCGTATAAGATTGTATCATTATTATTTTTTTTGGTTAACCGCCACACTTCTCGGACATATATCCGAGACCTTTTCAGCTCTAATATTTGTATTTTTTTATTTATAATTTTTATGTGTTTTATTTTCTTTGCTTTGCGCGCTTTTCGTCTTTCTTTTTTTGTATGATTATATTTACTAAGTATAGATGTGCATGCATATAAATCTGGTTAATATAGCAGACAAAATAAACTATTAATTGTAATTGTAAACATTTTAATGTATCTGTAATGTATGCCTTGTAAATAACTAATTTAACAGCGACACTAATCAACTTGATAATAGATTTTTGAAGTTATACTTCTTTTGGCACGTTGAGGAAAAATGATGAGAGTAAATTTAACGATGCGCGAGCACACCGTCATGAAAAACCGACACTCTGAAGTTAAATATAGTAAACATTTTGTTTCTTTCTGTTTGTTGTTTGTATTTCTTTGTATTAAAATTTTCGATGTATTAAATACCTTTATTTAACTTTATTTAAAGGTATTTAACCTTTATTCTAAATGTTAGTCTCGTTTTATTTACAAACATAAAATAAGATAAAAGATAAAATTTTTGAAAAGATTTTTATCTTGTTACGCCAAAGAAGTATAACTTCTAACGCGTGTACATAGTTTTATAAGTACACACACACTTTTTTTTTCTAATGGAGATCATATTACATAATAGATGAGTAATAAATATGTAATTTATCTAAGAAACCAAATTTTTTATATCTGATCTTCATCGTAACTCAATACATAGCATCAGCAGAAAAAAATATTAAGAAGCAACGATTTAAAGCAACGATTTAATTTGACTTGCATAATTACATTTACGAAGATAAATCAATTATTTGTCGCATTTTTACATCCACTTTTTTACACGTTTGTTACAAACCTTTAAAGAACGACTCTTGTATTAGATCGGGCACTGTATATTAAGGCACTTTACATGGATGCAGTAAATAATGGTTTTCAATATTTTATAAACGTTTGGTCACACATATGACGTTATACGACAACGTCCTTTAAGATTGTAAACACGCCAACTCTAGATTCAAATAGCTCTAAAAAGTAAGCTGCCGAAATACACCATCAGGTGATTGACATCAAATTCTTGAGTTGAGAGCAGTAGCCTAGCTAGGCGAACTTAGAAAAAACTCTACAGCTGTTATAGTTTCGATCATGATGTTTTTTTTTTCACCAAACGTTCCGACCCAGTCGCAAGGATTCGAATTCATGTCGATCAACGCAGTGTACAAACAGACTATCTCATACGCATATCGCAATAAATATAAAGTACATCCAATAATTACTGAAGCTAGAGCAAAATGTATATATAGTGTGTAAATATTCTTGGACTTCGGATATCATTTATTAAACATTATATATTTATTTATGTAATACACAGCCATACATAAACATGTTATAATAATATACTATACTAATATTATCAAGCAGGATTTTTTTTTTGTTTTTTTTTGGTTGGTTGAACGCGCTAATCTCAGAAACTAATGGTATTATTTAAAAATGTCTTTAAATGTTAGGTAGCTCATTTAGCGAGGAAGGCTATATATCATCACGCTAAGACCAATAAGAGCGGAGCACCAATTAAATATGTTTCAAAATCGTTTCCATTTTCCTTTTGAAAGCTGTCGCTAAATGTCATTGTTAGCCCAAAGTAATTATTCTACGCGGACTATGTCGCGGGGACAGCTTATTATAATATAAATTAAAACTATTAAAGGTACCATTATTAGAAATTGTAGCATTAATTTAATAAGTTTTTGCTAATAAATAGTCTAAATTATTTGCAAACTATCTGTCCTTTTAGTGCGACTCGATCCCTCTTTTTAAAATAATTGGTGCGACAAAAGGTCCTTATAAGTTATATCCAGTATTAGATCGTATCTTATATACGAAAATGATGTCCAGATAAATCTTCCTACCTATATTTTAAAGAATGCAACCTCGTCTAAAGGCACTTGTTTTGATATCAGAATTTTTTTATCAGTTTTGAAAAATCTGATGTGTATTTTTCATCACTGGCAATGTGGATTTCATATTGCGGATTCCATACTACACTTGCAAACTCCAACATACTACGGACTTAAGCGAAATATAACATGTTAAAAATTTCGGATCATTTAAAAGGTTTCCCGATACGAAGAATTAGGGCGAGATTTTTTAAGGCTTTAGAAACAAATTTTATAGTGCGAGTGGTTTTCTTATGTATATTCATTTTGTAAAAGTATAGAAATTAACGTATTGCAAAGTTGACAATTTGCGGCTTATAGTAAAGTGGAAAGAATACAAACCTTCTCCACCAGAAACATTTGGGTATGCATCCTTTTTTGGTAAGCCTGTCAAACCGTGTTCGAATTTATAATTTCAGTATGAACTCCTATATAGCAAAACAATTTTTATATGAATAAACTTTCCTTGACATTTGATGAATTGAACAAATCCGCTCTTTGACCTTTCTATGTTAGAATATTTGACTACCACCATCTCAATGGACTCATTTATCTGGCTACAAAGAGAGAAAAGATAAGGTTCATTTCTTTAAATTTCCTGAAAGAGTTTACGCTAAAAGCTTTACACAATAGGTATTCATTAGAAGTATTATTCAGCAATTAATATGGAAAAATATTTTAATAGCGTGCAATGTAAAATTAATTCTATTACTCTATAATATGAAATTGTTTTGTTTGGTAAGGGTTACAATTGTACTGCAATTTATAAAGACTCATGATCGTTGATGTTTTCTTCTATCAGTAATTAAATATCTTCGTCCAATGTAATTAACTTTTGAGTAACTTTCTCTTATCCTTCAAAACTTCAAACATCCCTAATCTTTTGATAAAACTATTTGACTAGGTATGATTAGTGTTGTTTGCGTTGTGAGAAATCCCAGTGTGGTGTAATTTTATTGAGCACTTCAC
This sequence comes from Antheraea mylitta, assembly GCA_014332785.1. Classification (NCBI taxonomy): domain Eukaryota; kingdom Metazoa; phylum Arthropoda; class Insecta; order Lepidoptera; family Saturniidae; genus Antheraea; species Antheraea mylitta. The sequence goes on from JACEII010000088.1 coordinate 683,547, forward strand.
AGCATTCAAAATTATTATAACGCACCAAGCTACATTTGTGCCATCGTGCGAAATACTGATAAGCATCTTTATTAAGACAAAGGCATGGTTATGTTAGATTTTAACGTCTGTTAAGTTTTTGTCATCGTTTTAAAGTTAACTTGACGTTGCCTGTCACGATCTGACGTCTTAGCGTGCCGCACAACTTGCCCACATGGATGGTGCGCCCCTAATTAACAGCTATCATTAGGTAGTCACACACTCGTGATGGTCACTGGGCCACCATCATTCTGTTCAATACCCAATTCGATATCCGCAGGCTTTAATGTTGGCATGTAGCGTTCTTTCGAAATTCGCGTATATTTATTAATCTAAATTATTAGTAACACTGTCAGTTAACGGTCAAGTAAATCACCGTGAGAAAACCAAACCTGACAAACTTTTTGTAATACCTACCACCGTACGTGGAAAAATATAAAAATATGAATTTCACGGAATTTGAAGTCGCATTAACTTCGTGGGCTGGCATGATGTTTATGCCCATACATTCCTTCGGTAAGAGGTCTGTGATCTTGCAATGGACCCCTTACAGAATGATGATAGTTAGATATGTTATTGAAAACTGGTAAGTAGTTGCAAGGAATAGGAATATTGAATAAGTGGCAGTAACAAGATTTTGCAGAAAATATTATAGAATAAATATTTAAAATATATACTCATAGATAAAGATATTTTTTAATCTTCTTTCTTACAGTTATATGAAAGATACAAGTAAAAAATATTCAAGTTTCTCTTAATATTTCCCCTAGGCAATATCGCTACTAGACGTTTGTCGTAAACAGAGGCTTTGTTGATGCAATTTCCACGATACCACATTTCTGCGAGATTAAACTCGTAATACGGCTTCCGTTCGGCTCTGGTTCCTCGGAACTCCGTGGATTCCGAGCCCACTGCGCATACTACGAGTGCACATATTTGCGTAAATCTTATGAATAATTCTGTTAGAGATGTAAAGTATTAAACTGATATTATATACGTTTCTTATTTTTATAAATGTAATATTTTGACGCAGTTTACTATATTTAATTATAGACAAGCTGGTCACGGTGGCTTCACTCTCGTATACTAACGAAAATAATGAGACCAAATTATCCTTTCAATTCAACTCATATAGCATTTGAATTTTCCCTATTTTTTTCTATCATTAATACCCTTATTTTTAGCCCAATTATTTTATTTTTATTCAACAGCTCCGTCATGAATAACACATATAACAGTATATAGGGGTTTAAATAATTTCAAATAAAAGTCTACAAATTTTCTACATGATCTCTATCGATTGACTCTGTTAGAAAGTTAGTTTAGTACATACCTATAATATTTATCAACATACGTTTTACATAATCCGACTTTGCACGGGACATACTTACGAAGGAAATAAGGTTAAATGTTTTCTACACAACACCACCAAGTAATGAAATAAAAGAAAACTGAATAACTAAACGTTCATCTGTCAATTCTGTCACAATTTATAAAGATTTCTACTGTCTTCTGACTAACTTACTTGCGCACTATTTTGTATTTCTTAACCCAAATGTTTCACTATTCTCAAGATTATTCAAATAATTTCTTTCATAGAAACCGTGCTAATACACATGACAAGAAGAAAATTAATCAAATAGGGTAACCTTTCTGAATTAATTTGTGTACATACACTTGGTAAATTATTGTTATTCATATAAATAAAGTATAATATGCAATATTTAAAAAAAAATAAGAAAAAGTATATATATTTAAAAAGTTTTTCTAAAGTACTTGAAATAGGCAAACATCATACATACAAGCTACTGAACTAATAGGTAGTAGAGCCACGCTGAAGTTGTTACTGGTTTCAGCATGGATGAGTCGGCTCGACCGGGTAGTACCACCCTCTCGCAGAAAACCGACGTGAAGTAACAGTGCTTACATTGTTGCGTTTCGTTCAGTTCAGTGAGAGCACCGGAGACACAGCTCCCTCCCCTCGCTCCTTCCTCCTCCTTTTTTCCCACTTACCCTTTCCCGAAATACAAACTGGCAAGGCACTTAACAATAATAACTGAATTTAATAGAGCGTGGTAATCGTTTTAGGGAAAATCGAGATCTTTCTCAGAATGGCTTATTTGTCAATGTCAAGCTGGGTAGTGACGCTAACGTCTGTTTGTGATTGCCTTCTTGTTTCTTCTTATTGGTTAACTTATTTTAATTAAGAACAATATGTACATACAAAAAGATAATATGTCTATAAAATGAACTAATGTCTAATTACTTTACACACTTGAAACTCTTTAATTTTTTTTAATACTTCTTCATATACCTAATTATAAATTTTTAACCATCGTAAAATATACAAATAATTTTATTATGTTATTACATTCATTATTCATTATTTTTAATACATAAAATAACCATTATTATTCCTAACTCAACACGCGAATGTTAATTTATATCAATACTAGCCTCACCCCGCGACTTCGTTCGCGTAGAATAATTATTTTCGTCTAACGCTAGCATGCAGTGGAAGCTCTCTGAGGAAAAAAAACGATTTTGAAACAGTCTTCATTGGTGCTCCTCTTCTATTAGTTTTAGTGGGATGATATATAGCTTGTAACCTTCATCGATAAATGAGCTATATAACACTGACAAAAAATTTCAAATCGGACCAATAGTTCCTGAGATTACGCCCTACAACTCACAAACTTAACCTCTCTATAATGTTAGTATAGAAGCATAGCTTCAGTTAACTTAAAACTTATCTAATTGCCCATTTCATTAGTATTTTCCATGTTCCTTTTTTTAAATAAACTGTTAATGCATTAGCGTACTAAAATATAAAATTAAACTACAATGAAAGCCCGGTTATTAAGTCTAGAATACTTTACAAAGTTGCATGCTCTTTATTTATGCCCGTCGTTCTCTTGTTTGCCAACAGTACATGTTTTCTTGTCGTTGGCCGTGTACCTTTGTAGTATGTCGACGTCCAGGACCGTCAGCTATTTGTCATTTTATTAGTTGCGCGCCCCGCAATATTCTGCGAAATAACTTGGTAGCCGGTGCGGCGAGATTGCTTCCCAGTTTACTGCCTCCGCTCGAGACTGGGGAGCGGAGAAAAAGTTGTAAATTTGACGCCAAATCGCGCGTTTATACAACCCAGCTGACCTCAAGAGCCGTTACTGCTATCCGTAATCCGATCTTGGTTGAAATTAAACTTACCTAGGCTGAAGATAAGGGCTATTTTTATATATAATGAACGAATCATGTTACTATTAATATGATGTTTACGTTTGCTCTTTTGATAATTGTAACATTACAACTAAATTATCTCCTATCGTATTTACAATCGTGATCATATAGAAAGTAAGAAATAAGGTCGTGGATCGTGGTTATAATTGATCAGCTAAGTGGACACAAATTACTCACAAGGGTGGCAGAAACACCGTTTGAATAGGTGCCATTCGTCTATCAGTTTTTAATTCGTCAAACCACTTCCAACAAATCAGTATTAAATAAGATATTTAATTATACTCTTACGAACGTATAAATATAATGTAACTATTTTGCTCATACAATTTTAATAATCTTTATAGACACAGTGACTATTCAATCTATCCTTCAATCGTGTTCCTGGTCACGTCTAACATAAAATAATGATATCATAACAAATACTAATAAACAACAAAGAGAACCAAAGTTAAAGTTTGTTCTAAGACTCTAATAAGTATAAGTACAAATTTAAATAAATCTAGGTTGATTGACCGGTGACAAAACCTGCGAGCGGTGTTCCGGAGTTTATAATCTTCGATAATAAAATGGATAATAAACCCTTCACTTATATTTAGGGCAAAAAGAATAGATTAAGAGCTTAGGAATCTAAATAATACCTTAAATAAAATTTCCGATTGGTTTACATTAAATAATTTATTGCTTAATTCTGATAAAACAAAATGTATAAGATTAATTTCAGGAATTCGGTATCTTAACTATGCCCTCCCAATATATTTTTGATAATTTAATGTATGTCCACAAAAACTTAGATATGCTGGATCAAGTAAAAGAGCAACATAATTTAAATACTAGAAACTGCAACAAGTTGGTCATTCCATGCTTCAGGCTCACGAAGTCCAATAACAGTTTTTTAGGTAATAGTGTTAAGTTCTACAACAAAATCCCTAAACAGGTTACCGATTTGACGGATAATGAGTTCAAGAGCCATGTCAAGCGGGTTTTAATATGTAAAAGCTATTATAGGATGGACCAGTATGTGAACGATTGTGACCTCTGGAAATAACGCTCCTCTCTGCACATCTACTAAAAACTTTGTAACTAAATTATACTTTGTAAAAATATGTAACATGAAAAGATTAACCAGATCGAGTTTCTTGCCGGTTCTTCTCGATGACTGGTTTGTTTTCCGAACCCCTGGTAGCTTTGACTTTTATAAGCGCCTTCTCAGGGCCTAAATTGAATAAAGGATGTTTTGATTTGATTTTATTTTATTTATTCAATCTTCGAAAAATTATTCTCTGTTAGTTGGTTGGCTTCAATTTCACTTCACTTTTACTACAACCGGCGATTAATGACACTGGGCTATAACATAGACGAATAAAGAATTGACTATAATTTTTGTAATTTCTAGATAATTAGGTCAAATATTAAGTACCTATTTTTCAAACTGATTTAGAAAGTAACAAGTACTGAGTACCCTATAAAAATATTGCTAACGAGTAGCTAGTCACTCAGTATATAATTCTTTTGTGCGTGTATATGTAATAGTATTCAGCCTAAACGATTGGACAGATTTTGATGATTATTTTTTCGTGTTCAGATAATTCACAACTGGATCAGTAGGTGGCTCTGTGATTCGCTTTTAGGATTTTATTATTATTAAGGCAAAGCGTTTACCGGGCCCGCTAGTATATAAATAAATTAAACTACTAATCACGGCATGATCTTATAAGACTTGACTGATCATAAAAATAATATTGAATTGAATCAAAACAAGAAATTCAATGATCTATCTTACACTATTCTGTTTCCATGCATAAGAGTAATTAAAACATAAGACATAGAAGTAGTTATATTAATTACTGTACATAAACAAATACTTAGTACACTTTAAATAATAAACATACCTTTTGAGAAAGATATTCGAACACACTCATAATACGACTTTGTATTACTTAAAGGGTTCAATTAGAAATAATACTCTAATACCATTAATAATTATGCTATTTAATCTTGAACGACTAATTTATTAAATGATGAAAAGGAATAACATAAATTGAAAAAATGTCACGAGTATCTTCTTTAATAATAAAAGCTAAGTAACAAATTATTATCCGTACCACGGCCATTAGCAAATTGTGTAATTTTCCTTTTTCAAGTTTCTGTTGGACCCGAACGAAATTACTTCGCTCTCGCAACCCGCCATTTAAGCGGAGGAATGATGAAAATTGACTTTGATAATAATTACATGAATCAAGTAATTCCTTTGAATTTATAACAGTCTCTGGGCATACATAGTGTAACACGATATATTCAATTATACGTACTTGGACCTTTGATATAAGCATCTTCTATTAAAGGGCTTATGAGGATATTGATCCTTTATCCTACAAAAAAAATATATGTGTTTGTACTTTTGTACACGCGTTAGAAGTTATACTTTTTTGGCTTAACAAGATAAAAATCGTTTCAAAAATTTTATGTTTCGCCTTATTCTACGTTTATAGAAAAAACGACACTAAAATAGAAAAAAGGTATTTAATACATTGAAAAACAAAAACAAAAAAACAAATACAATGAAACAAAATGTTGACAGTAGCTAACTTCAGGGTGTCGGTTTTTTGTGACGGTGTGCGCGTGCATTGTAATAACTTCAAGGTCGTGGTTTTTCGTGACAGTGTGCGTGCGCATCGTAAAAATGTACTCTCATGATTTTTCCCTGACGCGCCAAAAAAGTATAACTTCAAAAACTATTAAAACAAATAAATGGTATACATACTTTAATCAGGACTATTAAATTGGAAATGGTTTTACAATGAATTACTTTCCAGCCTAGATGCTAGACTTTTGTCCCTTCAGAACCGAATCCAATAAACTACTTCACGAACTTGACATAATAACACTTCAATTCGGCTGGCTCGAATACGAGAGCGTTTCCAAAGAGGCCCATAACTTGTTGCGACGCCTGTAAAACGTGATGAAAACCGACGGTTCTGGAAAACGGCCAACGCGTGGCGGTCACTCTTTTTCTTTGGCAACCATTGGAACTTTATGTGCTTTGATTATTGCGAATGCGCGATCAAAGCTCTATATTAAATTAATGATGTCCACAGTTATATAGGAAATTGACTCCTTATGTGTAACCATACTAATTACATTTATAAATATAGGAAAATTAGGATACGCTATCCCACCAACACTATGATAGAAAACATAATTTATTTTGGTAAATATTACTTTACAGCACATTTAACATAATTAAATTTTATATTTGCAAAAAAATTGTGCTTAGCAAACTGATAATTATTACTTTTTATGAAGTAACTATATTCAATTAATAGTAGGTATTGTACATTGAAGTTGACCCATTCTAGGTGTGCTTGTGGATTTGTGAATTCATGTGTAGATATATCTGATACGTTCTGTTATACCTTCCCCTTTGTATGACAATATTGCAGTATAGATACTTTAATCCATGCACTCAGCATTTTATGCAGAAAGCTAATAATAACTTTAACAACAGAAGGGCAGTTCAATCTCGGCCCTCGTTTGAGGTACTCGGTTCTTTCGTCTCATTCTATTGTGTTTCTATTTACTAATTCTACCAAATCTTTAATTATATTTTAGAACAATTTAAATAGTTTTTTTTTTAAACTTGAACTCCCGGACACCGGTTAACATTGGTGGCAACGTAAAGGGATTTTAAGTAAGTCCCCGGATCTCCGAAAGTGTTGTGCTAAACTTTTAAAGTGCCGAAAATATCAGTTTTATAAATAACTAACTAACCCGCCGAACTTTGTACCGCCGTGATATATATACATTTGAAGAAGAATCGACGAGGTGGTGACCTTACTATCACCACATCCTGCCAGTCCTGGAAAGGACTCGCCCCCATCTCCACGCTGTACCTGGAGGCAGAACCCCATCAACTATCTCTGGTCATCGCATCCTGCAAGGTGAAAAGAACGCCATGTTCCTGCAAATCCTGTGAGTCAATTTATTCCTGTGACTTTCAACTTTCTACGTTAAAGACGTGTGCGCACAGTACATTGACAATCCATATAATTGCCGCATCCAAAACTTTCATACTCCTTGTACTTTATAAATCATAACAAGTGTCTTATCTGGTGGCCAATTTCTAAGAAGTGATAACGTCGTGTCTCAACCGTATTGCTGTGCTTCTTTTAGTTAAGTTATTTTATTAGCCTTATAACCTTGATTTAAGTATTTCCAATTCAAGCCTTAATGTTGTAATTGTTTGATTACACGTATATGTCGAAAACACCGGATATAAAAGAGGAAGGGACTAGCACCAAAATGCCTGACGTCGAATTAAATGTATTGATAAAGTTTATCGGGACATTTGACGGTTCTCGAGAAAAATTATTCATTTTTAAACAATTGCCGCAACGCCATTCAACTTGCTTCTACCTCTCAGACAGATATCCTTCTTAAATATATTTTGAGCCATCTCGAAGGAAAAGCGGAAACCGCGTGTGCCATTAAAGAATTTACAAAATGGACACAACTAGAGGAATTCTTAAAGACACAATTTGGAGATACAAAACACTATGCATATCTTCTTTCAGATCTTCAAGAGTGTAAACAAGGTCGTAATGAATCCGTTAGTCAATACTCTCTCAGAGTTGAATCTTGTCTCGCCAAACTCTTGACCGAAATAAATATTTCCATCCCCACAAAAAAGAAAGACGAATTATCCGGTAGAGTAGCTGCTATGCAAGATTTGGCTTTGAATGTTTTTATGATAGGCCTTCAGCCGCAATTGTCAACAGTTGTCAGGTGTAGAGATCCAACCAATCTAAACGAAGCAATTAACTTCGCTTCCTCTGAGGAAAAACTATTCCAAGCTTCTCAACGACGAAGCACGTCATTCCCTCAGAGTCAAAATTTTCAAAGTCAACCTCGTCAGTTCCAATCACGAAACGTAGTAAATACACAAGGTGGACCGAATCTTAATGCTCCTATCTGCAGATATTGCAAAAATATAGGTCATACCATAGACAACTGCAGGAAACGAGCCTACAACAATAATAAAAGGTCCAATTTTGCACAGAATCAACAAAATATTAACCGGCAACCTTGGACTACTCCCCAACGTCCAAATCAACCCATACACTGTATCAACTCAACTGACGTAGATGGTGCCGGTATGAATGACCTTAATTTAAACGACCAAGCTTTCCCGACTGGTATCGTGCGGGAAAATTGAAAACAAAAATCGATACGACTCCATCCGTAACACAGTTTCCTTTGCATCGCGTACCGCTGAATCTCACTGTATCTATGTCCACTAACAAACAGGGTAACCAGCCCCAAACT
>JACEII010000088.1:692136-716420 GCA_014332785.1 Antheraea mylitta
TATCACTGTATCTATGTCCACTAACAAACAGGGTAACCAGCCCCGAACTCACAGTGGCCCTATCGCTGTATCTAATCCATGTAATGAACATATTGCCCCTGCCGCTGTTTCTATCTCTACTTCTACATCGGGCAATCTACGTTATGACGACAATGATTCTGCTAAATCAGAAACTTCACTTAAAAGCAATGCCAGATCGTGTCCCACATGCCAAGCTCCTGAAAATAAAAAGAATGTATTAAAAACATATAATATTACAACAAATCCAATAAAGAGACACTTACCTTTTGTGGAAGTCCAAACGACAGTTTCTTCCAAACCATTGAGACTCCTAGTAGACAGTGGTGCATCCATCAGTCTGCTAAAAGTAGATGCCGTAGAAATAATGCCTAAAGTAGTGAAACACATAATAAGTTTCAGTGGCATTGGAACACCAGAACACCTCATGCACTCGCTTGGACATATATCTATGGAATTTGATCTATTAAACCATCACTTTCACATCGTCCCCAGTCTTGATTTTCCTTATGACGGTATAATTGGTAATGATTTCCTCTCCAAATACGATTGTAAAATTGATTATGCCAAAAACACACTCCAAGTTGACGAAATAATACTGAAGATAAAATTCACTGAACCCTTATTTACTATACCCGCTCGGACTGAAACAATAATTGAATGCGCTGTATCAAATCCCAATGTCAATGAGGGGCTCATTCTCGACCAGAATCCAATCGAATCTCTCTTAGTGGCAAATTGCATTGTTAAAGTAAAGCCGAATTCAAGAGTAAACGTCTCAGTCGTAAACACCTCTGACTCCCCAATATACATAGATTCCAAAATAAAATTCGAGATCACACCCTTGCATAACATTAATATACATGAGGTCACACACACGACATATTCTAATGGTTATTGTAATACTCTGAATCGAACTGAAGAAGTATTGAATCTTTTGCGAGTCTCTCATCTGAATACTGAAGAAACAGATGTATTATACGACCTCTGTTCTGCTTATTCCGATATATTTCATCTCCCTAATGATAAACTGACATACACCGACACTTTACAACACGAGATAACTACATCTTCTTCAAACCAATTAATACAAAATCATATAGGTTCCCTGAAATCCATAAACAGGAGGTACAGTCTCAGATTAACAAAATGCTTGATGATGGAATCATTAAACCGTCAACATCTCCATGGTCATCTCCAATATGGATAGTTCCAAAGAAGACCGATGCATCTGGTCAGCAAAAATGGCGCGTAGTCATTGACTACCGCAAGCTAAATGATATTACTATTGGAGATTCTTACCCAATTCCTAATATTTCAGAAATTTTAGATCAGCTTGGCAAATGTAAGTACTTTAGTACATTAGATCTTGCTTCCGGTTTTCACCAGATTAAAATTTCAGAACAGGACGCACCCAAGTCGGCATTCTCGGTCCCACAAGGCCATTTTGAATTCACCCGTATGCCATTTGTTCCAAAAAACGCCCCAGCCACTTTTCAGAGATTAATGAACTCTGCCCTCTCAGGCCTACAAGGCATTCAGTGTTTCGTCTATTTAGATGATATCGTTATCTATTCCTACGATCTGGATACTCACATGAAAAACTTATCTAACGTCTTCGACAGACTCAGGACTTTCAACTTAAAATTACAGCCGAATAAATGCGAATTTCTCCGTAAAGAAGTATCTTACCTCGGTCACATTATTACTGATCAAGGCGTGAAACCGAATCCGGAAAAGACTAATGCTGTCCAAAATTTTCCAACCCCTAAATGCCCAAGAGACATCAAATCATTTCTTGGGTTAGTGTCATATTACCGACGTTTCATTCCTAATCTATCTAAAATTGCTAAACCATTAACCCATCTCCTCAGAAAAGATGTTCCTTTTAACTGGAATAACGACCAACAACTTGCCTTTGAACATCTCAAAAATGCATTGATATCAGCACCCATTTTGGCATACCCTGATTTTACGAAACCATTCCTTTTAACATGTGATGCATCCAATTATGCAATCTCCGCTATTCTCTCACAAGGCCCTGTAGGAAGCGATCGCCCTATTGCTTATGCATCAAGGACATTGAACAAAGCCGAGTATAACTACAGTGTCACTGAAAAAGAATGTTTGGCCATTATCTTTGGAACAAAAACTTTCAGACCATACTTGTATGGCAAAAAATTCACTATTGTTACCGACCACCGGCCCTTAAAATGGCTATTCAATTGTAAAGAACCCGGTTCTAAATTGGTAAGATGGAGACTAAAACTCGAAGAGTTCGAGTACGAGGTTATTTACAAAAAAGGCAAAATAAATAGCAATGCCGATACCTTGTCGCGTTATCCCGTCAATCCTATTATCCAAGATGATGTCGGCCCTCAACCTTCTACATCTGGGTTACCTAATGACGCTCCTCCTCAAGATGCCAACCTTCCGTTAGACAATAATGATGATTTAATAGAACTCGAAGATTTGGGTATTAGCCCTTTCAACGAACCAGATATAGACTTCACTCCACTATATCCTCCAACTCCAATGAATCCTCCTTCTTCTCTTGACTCTTTATCTCCGCCGAATCTTGTTCCATCTTCGGAACTGTCTCTACCATTGAATATTCCCTCTGAAACGGCGAGACATATTGACGACATACCTTCCAACTCTAACAAAGATTACTCCGACTTTATAAAATCTTTTTCAAACAAAAATGAAACCTACAATACATACATAAAGGAACATAGCGAAAGTCTACTCAAAAGCAATGTAAAAACGATTCTTGTTCCTGTGTCAATTGATTACGATGAATCAAACCCCTACATTCAAGACATCTTAACTGCATCAGATGACCCTATTAATGATGGTGAACGAGAACTTCATTCCTTCAAAAAATACACTATAAAAGGGAAAACTTACTATCTGCTTTTGACAAAGGTGTACTACTTCGATACATGCACCTATCCTGATATCTTTAAAACACTAAAGTCGGTCAGAGACGATATCCTACTTACAGGAAATATTAATGAAATTGCAATATCTGATTTCAAAAATCCTTTTGAACAAAATTCTTTTGTTAAAATTTATGGCATGCTCACGTACCTTTTCAACAACACTAATATAACTATCAATATTCACCACAACACGATTATATACCCCGTCCCAACTGAAGTAGCAAAGATTTTAAAAGAAAATCACGATATCCCCATTGCCGGACATGTAGGTTCAAACAGAATGTATGATAGGATCAAAGAACGCTATTATTGGAAGAATATGCGTTCCGAGATAGAGGAATACATAAAAAACTGTAAATTATGCCAGTCAAACAAAGCGCTTCGTAAAATTAATAGAGCTCCCATGCAAATTACGACTACCTCCACTCGCCCTTTTGAAAGAGTAAGCCTCGACATTGTTGGCCCTCTGCCTGAAGCTGGATTATTAAAATTAAAATACATACTTACTCTTCAGGATGATCTCACGAAATTTTCTATTGCATACTCTATTTCGAATGCTACAGCAGAAGAATCCTGTGAATGTTTAGTTCATTTCATAACTCTCTTTGGTATTCCAAAATCGATACTTACAGACCAAGGGACAAATTTCACTGCAGAGCTGTTTAAAAGAACCTGTGAATTCCTAAAAATCAAACAGATCTGGTCTTCACCTTACCACCCCCAAACTCAAGGTGCTCTTGAAAGAAGTCACTCAACACTAAAAGAATATCTAAAATCATACGTGAATGAGAACCAATCTAATTGGCACAAATTCGTGTACACTGCTATGCTCACTTATAATAGCACAGTCCACACTACAACCCGTTTTACCCCATATGAACTAGTCTTCGGGCATAAACCTTTCATCCCCGACTCTGTCTTTGAACTACGCTCTGATATCACTTATCCGGAACACATCAAAATGCTTCACCATCGACTTAAAATATCTAGAGAAAAAGCTTTGCAAAATATCCAAAGTTCAAAAGAAAAATCAAACACTTACTATGACAAACATAGCCGCTCTGTCCAGTATAAAGTCGGTGATTACGTCTATCTGAAAAATCATCTAAGACTTCGAAAAGCTCTTTCCTCTATATGGAAAGGTTCCTATAAAGTTGTTAAAGTAAATACTAATAATACTCTGACTCTCCTTATTAATCGACGTCATGTTAATCATCATTTCGACCAGGTTAAGCCTGAAAATCAAGGATGATTTCGATATTTACGAATAAATATACTTTTTACTTCTACATTCTAGTTAATTATTTACTTATACCTATTTACATATACAATTCCTATATACAACATACACTTTTATATACATAAATCAAATTAAATTAGTAATTATGATTTACAGAATCATCGTCGCTTATTGTAGGACCGCCTTAACAACTGATGACAATCAATTTGTAGAATACGTCACCAAGAGTCCTGGTATATTATTCGACCCTGTTGGCACCCTAAAGACCATTAATGATCAATTTCATATCATAATTCCAATAGATGTGTCTCCATATAAAAGCTATATCCGAAACATCAACGATGTTTTTAATATTATTCGATTTCAATGCCGCGAAAATAAGGAAATAGGGTATTCTAAATGTCAAAACATGTTAGAACCGTTAGATTCATTATACAAAGATATCTCACGCGATTTCGATTCTATTTCACATACTGTATCTAATAGTGTATCTAAACGATCAGCATGGTTTGCCGGTCCAGGTGCTGTTTTTAAGCATATATTTGGCACCATGGACGAAGACGATGCCAAAAACTATAACAAAGCCATTCAAAATGTATATAACAATGATAAAATTATTGCTAATTCTATACAGAAAAGTATTATTGTATCTCAAATAGCTGTATCAAGTATTAATCAATCCTTGCAAGAAATAAACATTAATAAAGCTGAACTGAACGATGCTATTCACAAAATGTCTATCGAAATTGATAATTTAACTAAAACAGTTAAAATTGATAACGTTTTTAATATTTTACATTCTAACCTCTTGTCTCTTTCTTTCAAAGTTGAAGATATACTAAATTCTATTTTGTTTGTGAAATCGAATGTATTGCATCCATCTATTTTAACTCCTAACCAATTGTATAAAGACATTGTCAGTAATCTTAAAGTAGTTCCTAAGTATAGAGATTTTCCAATAAACTTAGAACTTAACAATATTCATATTCTACTAAATGTTGCTAATTTAGTTTGCTATTATCTTGATAGTAAGTTAGTTTTCGTAATTAAGATACCTTTAGTTAGTGCTCTAGAATATAACTTATATAAGACTATACCTTTGCCAACCTCACATGTTACTGACTCTTATAATTCGTTTGTAATGATCTTACCCTCTAAAGAGTACATAGCTGTAAGTAAAGATAAATCTTCATTCACGTATCTGGAAAGTTTAAATTCTTGCAAAAACATGATAACTACTCAAACTTACCTGTGTGAAATGACTGATGTTTATACAATACCTGGAAACCCTTCCTGTGAAATTGAAATCATAACAAAATCTGTAGCAAACTTACCTCAAAGTTGTCAATACAAAATTATTCATGGTGACATTGATATATGGCATAAGTTACATAATGGAAAATTTATATTTGTCCAATCTAAATCTTCTAAACTTTCTATCGAATGCAATAACAATGATGTAAGCGAACTTATTATACCCGGTACAGGTGTACTTAGTATTCCAACTGTATGTATTGGTTATCATAAGAATTTTAAACTAGTGAGCAAAGTCTTCCCTAAGATAAATGTGCCTAATGTTGTGTCTACTTTTAATATTCTTAATGATAGTTGCTGTAGCCTAAGCCAAATTAGAAAACAAATCTTGCCTATTTCTAAGATACAGAATGTTAACTTGGATAATCTTAAAACTTTAAATTTAGCCTCGGATAAAATTATCAAGGACTTAAATTTTATACAATCTCCAGATAACTGGAATAATCATATTAGTTTTCCTATTTTAAGCGTATTATCTTGTGTTCTATGTTTTTGTATTTTTATTTTCTATGTTTGTAAAAGAAACGGATACCTTAGAGGTTTATACAATACTAAAAAACTAGTTATTGATAAGGAAGGAAATTCTGAAATAGAAATGGAAACAGAACACCCTCGTTTGCGTGTGGGTTAAAATTATTGAAAACTTATATGTTTTTATAAGTTTCCTCTTAAAGGGGGGGTTGTTATACCTTCCCCTTTGTATGACAATATTGCAGTATAGATACTTTAATCCATGCACTCAGCATTTTATGCAGAAAGCTAATAATAACTTTAACAACAGAAGGGCAGTTCAATCTCGGCCCTCGTTTGAGGTACTCGGTTCTTTCGTCTCATTCTATTGTGTTTCTATTTACTAATTCTACCAAATCTTTAATTATATTTTAGAACAATTTAAATAGTTTTTTTTTTTAAACTTGAACTCCCGGACGCCGGTTAACAGTTCGCGTCGGATACTCTATCCTACCATTGTAAATTTGTTTTAGAATCCACTTTCTAGACAAAAATATTACTTAGTATAATTCTGAATTTCATATAATTACCGAATTGTATGTTATCCGTATCATCACTTCAGGTTCTTTGTAACCTATTTTGTTTTACTTTTATGTAAACGAATACAAACCGAATATTAAAGAGCTATTTAATTATTTAATAAATACTTTCATTATCCAAAGTAACACTAAGGTAGTATAATACACAGTGCGGCTTTTAAAAGTATTAAAGCAAAACGAGCAAAAGCATTTTGACAATAGAAGTAAAGGAATTCATATTTGCTACTGTTCGCTCTCACGGGCACGGAATTTAAATGAACTTTGCCCAACAACAATGACACTAGACTTTTGTTCCCTGAACAATACATTTTACCGGTAGAATTAAAAACTGTGCACAAAAGACTACAAATTCATAATGCAGCCGCAATCAGGCCGAAACAGTTTGTACAACTGTTATACTACAAAATGAAAATGTTTATGCATAAATCAATTTAAAAAGTTTGAAATCTGTATTATATCGAAATATGCTTGTCTTTCCAGCAAATAAATATATGACAGTAATTTCCTAATATCGTAAGCAATATAGTTGTGCGTAGTTAAATCTAACCAGAGCTAAAGAAATATTTTCATGAATAAAAAATAAAGTTGGTATAGTTGTCCTACCCGTACCATGGCCTGCATTAACCACTTAGGATCAGATGGGCTACATATCTGTTACATAGTACAAAAAAATCCGTTCCATAATACAAAAAAATCATCACACACGATTGAAGTAAAACTTTTTATATCATTTTTTACGTGTTTTCTATATTTTATTTACTTTATAACAAAGAGTTGCTAATAATATTTCCTGTGTTATTTAAGTATCGATTAGCTGATAGATGGCACTACAGATATGAAGCTTTGATTTAATGTGTTATTTACACTGAATGATAATGCCATAAATATGGCAGTACGGTCGCGCACCTTTTTTTTTTTTAATATCAAAGGAGGCAAACGAACTGGTGGCTCACGTGATGTTAAGTGATCACCACCGCCCATAGACAGTAGCGACATCAGGGACGTCGCAAGTGCGTTGCCAGCCTGTATATGGGAGAAGGGGGAGGGGAGGGGAAGGAAAGGGAAAGAAGGAAAGAGGGACGTGGGCCTCCGGCTCTCTCACTGACCGAATGAAACACAACAATGCAAGCACTGTCATTTCACGTCTGTTATCTGTGAGAGGGGTGGTACTACTCCGGAGGAGCCGACCCATTCATGCTGAAACCAAAAATAGCTTCAGTGAGGCTCTACCACCTACAATATTTATATTTATATTTATACATAATAATTTTTGATTGATTTGTTTATAAGCTATTGACAAAATCAATGATATTTAAAAACCGAATAGTGATGGTGATGGTGGAAAAACGTGACGCTATATTGCTGTTGTTGAATTACAAATGTCTAATTCGCTTTTTATATAGTTGTACGAAAAATTTACGACTCTGTACCAGACGATGTTAAAGTACAAGAACAAAGTCACCCATGGAAATATCTAACATCGGTCAATCATCGTTGTCATGTTGGTATGCAAGATATCTAACTAAGGCGATAATTTTAAGGTTTTATAACTTGATAGTAACCTTTGTCATAACGGGTATAAACATCTGAATAAGTAAAAATGCTTTAAAAATATTATGCAAAAATTGATAAGGTACCCTATTGTCAAATTTATGAGAAGTACGAGTACTATGACAAGATATCTCAGTAATTGTTTTGTGAAATTATTTCAAAATTAAAACAAAACAAGGGCCGAGTATGGCGCGATAAAAACAAAATGGGATGTCCGCAAACCGATTGGGAGTACAAACAGACGAGCCGACGACAGCCTCTTATCAGATGGAGCATGTTATTTGTCTCGAGGAATATACCAGTCAGCCAAATGCCTTGCAACGGACAGCTCAAAGCTCGAGAACCGTTTACGAATACGAGATGTCTTCTTGGATTCAACAAAATACTCGCGAAAACTTATAAAATGTTGCGGCGGCGAAAATACATACAAAGCTACTAGCTATGTCTTATGAAATACAATTGGATTACAGTTGTTCCTTTAGTTATTGTCTCTTACTAACAGCTTCGCCTGTATTAATGTATATTTAACCTGCCCCCCGGAAAAAGTTTTTTTTTCTATATGGCAATAATCACCTTATGCAAATATCTAATAATGACCGGCTAAGTAATTAAAGAGTTAAAATATAAAAAAACGGATAAACAAATTCGACTACATTTAACGAAAAAAAATTATTGTATAATAAAGTCTTCTCGCTTTCCTTGTTAGTCTTAGAACTGAAGTACTTCTAGAACAGGATGCATATTATACACTAGCTGCACCCGCAGTTCCGCACGCGTTTTTTTTTAAATTATATTAAAGAATTATAAAATCGTGAAACTATGTACAATTATGGAAATGCTCTTTAAAAATATGTAGTGTGTACATTGGATATATAAATACTAACAGTGTGCCTAATGAGGTTGTCATCAGCAGCATATTTGAAACCTTACTCCATCATATAATTACCTCAGTGTTCACTTACATTGTAACGAAACAATTACTTAAAAAAATATTATAAAGATTTACTTTTACATTATATTTAATATACATTTCTATTGTAATTAAGATTTTGTGACTAAAAAAAAAATAAACGCTTGTCTGTTCCGCAAGAAATTGTGTTATGGAACTTTTTACGTGGTCTAAGATCTTAATAGACAGACTTCGTCTGTCTTCGAAGTTACTATGTAGCATGCGCACCGCCGAAATGCCTATTGGTGGCTTTCTGCTACCCTGGGGGACCCCGGAGGGTCTTCGAGAACTCAAATGTTTTCGTTCAGATCCAGCTAACAACAGTAAAGATATAATGCACGTACATCGTGATATTCTTTGTGTTGCAACTGGCCGCTGAGCTTCCACGGATGTGTCTTTATGTTAGATTCTGATGATATTTACGATGCTGATGATGGATTTGATTGTTGTTCCGATACTTTGCTTATTGATATATGAATCCCGATTTTTCGATAAGAAACAACAACCACTCTGCTTGACACGCTTTTTCTTTTTTTTTTTGTTTTCTTTTGTTTTATTTGTTTACGTTCTCGTGCATGACGACCAAAAAGTTGACATCTCGATACACTTTTAACTAGACCTGAACGTCAACCGTAAACTTGCATAAAAACAATTTTATAGTATACATAGTAACGATACATACTAATAATTTAAAATGTTGAATTGTCAACAATAGCTAGATAACTATTTCTCTTATTAAAAATAAAGAATTAGTTGAAATCTTGCTAAATTTCATACAGAAGAAGTTGTGGGTAACGGCTAGTCTAAAATAGAATAACCTCAATTACTTTTCAAGAGGTCAGTTATCTGCCAATGAAAGTTTCTTGGAGATCGGTCTAACCGTTTTGGAGATAGTACTTCAGATGAAGACACAGTTAACAGCTAGTCTAAATTAAAATAGACTAAATTACCTGTTATGATATCCGCTATCTGGCAATAAAAGTTTCACGAAGATCGGTGCAACCGTTTTGGAGATAGCATTACAGACGAATCCGCTGTTTACACTTACTCTAATTTAGAGTAGCCTGTCCTTCGCTGTAATTTCAGCTATCTGCCAGTGAAATTTCCGTCAAAATCTATCCAGCCGTTTCGGAGATTACCAGGAACAAACAGACAGACCGACAAAAATTTTAAAAACTGCATTTTTGTTGTCAGAAACGTGTATACTTTCATACCCAATCAGTCATTTTTTATTATTTTGATATTACATACAGACACTTCATTTTTATTGTGTATAGATTACATAAAATATTTTCCGACGCTCGTATCATATTACAAACTCTGAATGGAAACTTTTTGATATACACTCCAGTCCGTTCTCGTCATTCCATAGTTTCTTTGCACTTTTTCTTGTTTTAAACATTACCATTACATTATTATAACATAAATTCAAATAACATTCATTTACCTGTAATTATGAATTTAACTTCATTTCAAAATATGTAACTATTTGAAACTTGCAGTGTATATGAACTTAACGGGATATTCTAATGTAAAGAATTTATTTCTTACTAATTCATTTATAATCCAGTTTTCGTATTGACGTTAGTTAGTTCATGGATGGAGTTGTCTTTTTCTCTCAGATGCTTGTTTATTACCCAAGGTCCATTTATGACTTCGTTATTTCCCTATTCCGACGACATAAAAATGTCTTCCATAAGAATAAGTTGGATCTTTTATCTTTATACGTACGTTGATAAGGATAAATAATGAGAGGACTTCGCGTAGATTACCATTAACTTGTTGTCGTGGTCAGGTTAATAAAATTTTATGCTGTATAGTGGTTATGAGACTACAAATCAACTGGGCTGATCGCATTATATGTAATGGGATTTTATATTCTAATTTATTCATTACGTAATACTTTGATAAATAATAACTTAAAATTAATATCTGCAAATAATTTAATATTTGTTCTTAATTTAAAAAATTTTGAAAACAACTTACACAATTTTTATTTCTTGTTTTCTAGGAATGTTTAAACCTACTTAACAAAAAACTTTTTAAGGCTATCCGACTAACAAACATAGCTTTATACGAGGGATTTTGCAGTATAAAATTTTCTTCACAAGTTCCTCATATAACGTAGGACAGTGCTTATAAAGTTTTTAGAAAATTAATCCCCTACGTGTGTAGGAGTGACGAGGAAGACCTTGTCTTACATATGTTTTTGAGGTGTCCGTTTGTGAGAATAAAGTGTTTGTGTTTGTTGTACAACCTGACTGCTTGAACGCCATTGACAACCCAAATATTTAATAAACATAATTTTAATTCAACTGTACATTCATAACAAGTAGGGCGACTAGCAATGTACGTAACGTAACTGTAAACCGTTAAAAATAACTAGCTTCTTAGAATATTACCAGAAGTAAATCTCATCAGCTACACGACTACATATATTGTTTCAAATCTAATTCATAACATAAATTATTAAATAGCAATTAAATCAGAGAGTTATGATTGAATAGCGTGCACACTGCACATAAATAGTTACTAGAGTACTCTACTACAGTTATTGATATGTCGGAGAAACCAATTATAATAATACTATCACTAAAAAAAAATAAACAGCCAAGATATGTATGCTTTGAAATCACATTGATGGTTGAGTCGAAATAAGTCAAAATCGGTTCCTGCGTAAGAGATTTCTTGAACTATCCGCTTTAGATGCAATATTTTAAGAAGGAACACAGGAGCCAATAATAAAGTTGTAAGTCTCACCAATAGCGCGAAATTATTACACGTAATTTAAATGTTAATAGTCTTTAGATATCTATTCAAATATACATAAACCGCAGTTGAAGTTAGAAAATTCAATATTTCTCCGGAACATGTTAAAGATTAATAAAAGAAAAATATATCGTTAAAATGTTTTATAGAACAGTAGGCAGAATTTATCATCGTGAATTGAAGCCGGATAAAGAATAATTTATGATAAACCAGTAACAAATTCGGTACCGAATGTGTTGAAGTATGATAATATTTCTTTCACCAATTTGACAATTTGTAAATGGTCTCTCCCTGCAAGTAATTTTGTGGAATACGTGACGTATCGTGTCGTAAACTTCGTCTCCGTCTGTTTCCAATGTTTCCATTTACATATTCGTGAAGTCTTACTGTCGAATTTATAGTCGACAGATGTGATTCAGGATAATTTTCACATGACATAAATCTTCACTAAAAAAAAGATATATTCGCATGTGTAATGATCTTCGAAACGTTAGATTTATGCAAACCCAACGGGTTTTACCCGATGCGCATGTTTTACACAATATTTACAAAGTTACAATTAACATGAATTTGTATGAATATATTGTATGTAACAAACAGCAAATGAGTGTGTTTACGTACATGTAGGGAAGTAAAAGTGCTGTAGGTTATATACACATCTTTATATATTTGACTTATTTGATACTCATAATAAAAGTTGTCATTTTCTACCAGATGTTCTTTACTATTCACAAAATTGACGACTTTCATTTATAAAATCTAAAAAATATTTTCCACAGTTTTACCTGACGTGAGACCATAGTATGATTGCCGACTTAAATTTATAAAATCTACAAATATTTTCTCAGTTTTACCTAACGTTAATATGGTCTAAGATGGTAAACAAGCTGAACATAGAAAAGAACTGGCTCTGCCGAATCATGTTTATATGCTTGGTGCTCGATGACAGTTTGGTGAATTGTCACCAATTAACTCAGAGGTTCCGTTAAATCTGTCTATCTAACGATATAAGTATGTCTTATCTATATAAATAGAAATCAATTCCAGAATGTATGTAAGCGCCTGACTTCAGAACGGATGCGCACCTATTTGGTGAATACTTTTTTGTTGCATCTGTAATTATAATGCAATAAAAATAAAATATTTCAAAAGTCGTATGGAAATGTAGTTTAAAAATCTATATATCAAAAAGTGACTAACTGAGGCAGTAGATGGGTGTTCGTAGTTTATTTGCTATATTACTTCACCAAATGCTCGTACAGTAAAAGGAAGATGTGTTCTTATTATACCATCATATCTTCGTTAGTACACCCATGCGAAGCTGGGACGCTAAGCTAGTTAAATATAATTTTGAAGAGTAATCTATAAGCATGAGCTTTAGATGAATAAAGGCAATCGTTTGGTAACTATTAGCCCTCCACGATTGAGACATAGTAACTGAGAATTTACTGACGGCAGTTGACACGATTACTTGATAATAGTTTAAATTAATACTTTATATTTCCATATTTCACACAGCCGTTATATCTGTCGGTATTATATGACTATAAATTTGTTATGGGAATGAAATAAAACGTTTAAGATCGTTTCAAGAATGTTGATGTGAAACCTATATATACGAGGGTAAACCTAATTGTTCGCATGGCGATACAGGCCTTGGCATATGTGTGAGACGTGGCGACGCGATGCCACGCGCAAGCGACTATGCGACTCTCTTGCCGCACTGAGTTCGCAAACCTAAAGTGTAATTTGAGAATTCAAAAATTTAAGATTCGTTCGATTCGAATAATTTCGATGTTTGACATATGCCAGGCATCCCGTGACGGCTCACATATTTTTATTGAACTAAATTTGAAGATAATACTGCAGTCAAATAAGCCAAATATTTGTTACATCTGTGAAATTTAATTTCAAGAACAGTTTTGTAGTGGTTGTTTTATTAAAAATACAATTAAAAATACATTTTACAAAAATAGCTAGCACGAACTTTTAGCATATAAAGTGATTTGTACCAAACCTTTAAATGCTTCAACCACTTTAAGAATAATAATTCCATATATTTTAAAGCTCCTAATTAAATTTAAGCTTTAAACTAGATTTAACTTTTTAGTATTTTTTAGTAGCTTTTAGCCTCTTTCTCTATTAGATACTAGCCTCTGCCCGAGACTTCGTTCGCGTGGAATAGTTATTTTGGGTTAACGCTAACACACAGCGGAAGCTCTCAAGAGGAAATAATATCCCGATTTTTCAACATTCTTCATTGGTGCTCCGCTCCTATTGATCTTAGCGTGATGATATATAGCATATAACTATCCTCGATAAATGAGCTATACCTAACCCATCGAAAAAATATTTCAAATCGGAGCAGAGATTCCCTATAACGCCACAACGTCACAAACTCACAAACTTTACTCCTTTATAATATAAATATAGATGTCTGTCTAGTTTCTGTCATAAACTATGATTGAATCATCTGTCACGTAACTATAGTAGTAGGAAAATTGAAGAAAGTAAGGACTCTAAATTATGAAATACCTGCCACCCGTCGCTATGTTTAAATGTGTTGACCTGTTTTCATCATACGAGTAATATGGTAGTCTTATTATATTTTATGAAGCCTCTTGTATGCCTGAGGGGACCTGTAATGTTCGCCACTCGGTGGAAATGCCTGCGGCTCTTATTACCACCTTCCTATATTGCTGACTATTTGTTGTTATTTATGTCAACATAACCTCATATCACATATTATTATTATGTTTATTTTTATAGTATACATTTGATTATTCAATCACATTGATATTTTTTAGTACTTTTAAGTTTTTATAACGGAACATTCATAAAAAGTGATATGGAAGAATTTACTATACCCTATAGAACAGCTCCTAGCTAATGTTATAAAGGAGAAAGTCAGTTTATTACTACGCTTTCAAGCCTTAATTTCTCAACCGATCACCATAAAATTTTGCACACATTTTGGCAAGGGCATAATAATGGATATATGGTATTTTTCATCATACTTTTCATACCTTGACGCGAGCTAACCCGTAACTAAAAACTAGCTATTAATAAACCAATATATTTCAACATTTATAGGTTTTTTTTCTCGAACTGACTACGCTATTGGCCTAGCAAGGTCTTAACAGCTTCACCTGACTGCTCCGTCACATATATAGGTGATAGAGTCATGCTAGGCTATTATTGGTTTCAGCATGGGGTCGGCTTGCCTGATATAGTACCACTCTCTCACAGAAAACCGACGTGAAGCAACAGTGCTTGCATTGTTGCGTTTCGTTCGGTCAGTGAAAGTGCCGGAGTCCCACTTCTCCTCCTGTCCTCTCCCCTCCTTCCTTCCCTCAAACATAGACTGACAACGCACTTGCGACTCCCCTGGTGTTGTAAGTGTCTTTGAACAACGGTGATTACTTAACATCAGGTAGCCCACCTGTTCGCCACCTATGAAAAAAAAAGCTTGCTGGATATTTTTTTTAGTGTTCTTTGTTTGACGTTTAATGATGATGTGGCCCCCGATAGTGATACGCTAAGCCTAGGAGAACTAGTTATAGATACTTGGTAATAGATTTTCAATTTAACCTTGGTATGCATTAAAAAAATCCGTGCCATCATGCTAATCGATATTTTCATATAGAGCGTAGGTACTCGTTTACATGACGCATGAAATATGTTTCAAAATCCGAAAATATATAAAGCTATATAAAGCTATCGCTACACATTGTAGAACAACTGCCTCTCTGCCACGTCTGTCTGGCTGTTCGCGATAAGCTACTGAACAGATTTTCATGCGATTTTCATCAGTATATAAAATGATTAATGAGGAAGATTTAGGTATATAATTTGTCAATATTTTTCTATTATTAGAGCGGGGCCACGTCCGCCTGTCCCGCTAGTTTAGATATAAAGAAATATTGTGACAAATGTCGTGACGTAGTGAGAATACATCCTACTTTTGTGCAATAGGGTCGTGGGTACGATCCCCACAGATCATTTACTTTTATGTAGGTAATGGGCTTGTCTGTACTCTGTCTGGATGTTTAATACCTACATATGTTGTTCATGTTCATGTTGTGTAAGATCAGTTGTTCAATTACCACAATAAAATATCTTTTTAGTTTGAACTACTGAACTGTATCGTCATGTTTATTTGTTCACACTATTATATTAACTAATGTTACAAATGCGAAGTAAATTTGTTTATTTGTTACGTTTTCGCGCAAGTACACAACCAATCATCATGAAATTTTGTGTACACGTTGTATGGATAATGAGATGGAAATGTGGAAATTTCACCCACGAAAAAGTTTTTTTTTCGATGGACAGGTCAACTCTATATTAATGCGAGCAAAACAGCGTGCAAAAGCAAATATTCAATGAATTCGTATGAAATGTCAGCAATAAACGATACGCTAGCAATTTATGTGTAAACAAATAGCGGAGACGTTAGCAATGCTGATACAGAACTGTTTGTAGAACTATAGCTCTCTTTGGTCACTGTCACACTAATGACATAGTTAAAGCTAATAGACTCCGGGCTGTCAAGAAGGTAAGGTATAGGTTATGTATATGTATATGTATGTGTCTAGAAAGTACTTTCTTGGCACAGGTCCATAAAGGTAATACTTGTTTTAACAAAAAGTAAATTTCTAAAAGTTGTTTTGTTGTATAGTAATGTACTCCTGTAGTTAAATGAAAGTTGAGTTTTTCGCTCATTTTTATACAAATTGTATGTCTTCTTCTTGTATGAACAATTTTTAAAACATATATAAATACAATCCTACCATTTGTATAAAAAACGGTAATTTCAAATCAATATTCCACGTATAATTTGACAAGATCGAAAACTTCGTATATTTCCGTTCTATACAATATTGACTGAATATTACCATTAAAAGCTAAACCTTCGTCATAGAATCTTAACGCCACCTATTTATTTACTTAATTTTTTATTAAAGTTCTGTGAAAGTCCAAAACTGAGCCGTAGAACCCAATTCAAAAGCCTGATATTTAATAGAGAAGCTAATAAATATACAAATAAAAAAATGGCAATTCTGAATATTAGTATTCATAATAAAACACTGTAATAGCAGTTAAAGCATGTGAGTACGGTGAAAGTTTCCAAGATGCCGTTCTCAGCAATCTCAAATTAAATCTCCGCCAGCGGGCCTCAGACGCGTACAACCCAGGCTTATAAATTATGTATATATTGGTTCTTTTTTTGGTGCTATTATGATGTGACGCATATCTAGAGAATTTGCAAAAAAAAATCATAATAAAATGTAACTCCTTTCTAAATAATTATTTAAAGTACTCACAAGAAATAATACACGAGGAAGACTGAATGGTTATGCTATATAGCTGCAGTTCCGTGTTATATAAAATCCATAGTAAGTATGTTTGTTATGCTAACGTACAATAACCTACATTATTTTCACATTTGTACCCGTTACCTCTCATAGAAAACCTACGCGAAGTAATAGTGCTTGCATTATTGGGTTTCGTTCGGTCAGTGAGAGCGCTGGAGGCCCACCTCCCCACCTTTCCCCTCTCCCTGCCCTCTCCTTTCCTCTCTCCTTTCCTCTCTTTCATTCCTCGCAACACAGGCTGGCAACGCACTTTCGACTCTCCTGGTGATGTTGTGTCTATGGACGGGGCTCATCAGTTACCATCAGGTGACCTGCTTGTTCATTTGCCTCCTATAATATAAAAAATGTTAAATAAACTAAAGCAATAGACCCAACTTAAATAAAAAACAAAGTATGAATCCACCATTGTCACATATTTCTAGTGCTGGTGCTACGTATGCTCTCACTCTGGTAGATCTCTTGATTGTATTTTGGTATACTATTTTATATGTTTTACATTAAAAAATATATACGAAATAATCCAAATAAATTTACAGAGATTATGATCAGTGACTGAGTTCAGATATTACTGTTGTTTTATATCTATGTGATAAGAATTGACCATGGGGCACACTCGTCACAGAGTTCAGTTCATATTACTGTAATTTTCTATTAATGTGATAAGATTTGACCATGTGGCATACTCGCCAAAGCTCAGAGTTCAGAGCTGTAATTTTGTAATAATGAATGTCATTGCTCATGTAGTTTTTAGACTATTTTGAAAAATGTTACAATACAAATAGAAAGTACAAACTTGTGACGTGATGAATAAACTCGAGATCAAGTTGGATGAAATTTCCTCGTCGCCCATACTGTGAAAGTTTCGCTCATTCAATCTGACATTATGATTCTTAGCCACAAACCGAATACGATCTCATTGGTTAACAGAACTACGCCTTATTTCTTTTGTCTTCAAACTTTTATTACTTCTCTCTCATAACTAATAATTTATAAAAATGTTTAGTAGCATTCTTCAGTAAGTTAATATTATTTAATAGATTAGTAGCCGATATGATATATTCGTAGCAAAAGTTTTTTTTTTATCTAATCTTTCCAAAGAAACTTTACTCGTTTTTCTGGCCTCGGAGCCAATCCTAAGCTAAGTTATTGTTGGCAGGGATTCATATCTGTAGCAAAGCCAGAAATTTCTTTATAAACAAGTACATAAATTAATGTCTCTCTAAAAACAAAGAACAATAACAAATGTGAGTTTTGTTTCTTGTTTTGTTATTAACAAACAGTAGAAGCCGTTTACTCAGCAACAGTTCGTTTCTGACCAATTTCGGGACTGCAAACAAAAACATTCACAGTAAAGTTTATTTCAACAAAATTTATTTAAAGTATTTCTTACACATTTTGAGCACCGTAATGAGTACATGTTATTTGACGTAGTACAAAATCTGTTTTATTTTATATCATACTAGGCTAAGTAAATTGCTTAGAAATTTATTATATAGCATTTGTATAACCTCAGTGTTTTTAATTATACGTAGCTGACACAATATTTCTATTTATTTATCGAAAGGACTTATTTTTTTATTGAAACAATATATAGTTATAAACTACTCAGTTCTTATATTATTAACACTGTTTTAAATGTATACCAGGTGAAAGGTTAGACACTAACAGTATTCTAGGATATGACACTTCATGGTCATATTAAACATACAAAATAATAATATTAAAACAAATACTAATAAACAACCAAGAAAATGTAAGATAAAGTTTATTTTTAAGACTTTCAAAAGTATAGCTATAGACGTGTAAATAAAATAATAAACGTAAGTGCAATGACCGATGCCAAAAGCTACAATAGGCGACCCGGAGTTACTAACATTCGATAATAAAACTAGCAATAAACCCTTTTGTTTTTTTTCTTGACGTTCCCATGTTCCCTTTTAAATGAATATGAACTCACCCGACGGTCATTGACACTGTGTTTTAACATAGACACGTAGAAGAATTTGTATAATTTTTGTATTTTTCTAGATAATTAGATCATACATTAAGCATCTATTTTTTAAATTGATTTAGTACAAGAATCGAGTGCAGAGTGTCGTCCATTAATATTGCTACTGTCTAAACATTTAATCAGTGTAGTTTTTAGACAACAGAAATTTCTATGAAATACATTAAAAAACAGTTAATACAATGTTGATAGAACAAAGAACGTACCAGACGAACGCGTGTTAAAAAATTACACGTAGGTGCAATTTTGGTACAAGACGCATAACACATTAATATACTTGCTACCAATGATATTATAACTAGAAGGCCGTAAATACGTCATAAGTGCTTTGACAGAGCCTTGTTAGAACTTGGCTAACTAGCAAACGTAATCTAGCCTCGTCAATCCGCCCGTAACTAAGCAACATACAACTATTTCTTTTTCACCACCGTTATTGAGGATATACTGTCTTACTTTCACATTTTATCTAAGATAGTGTGGCGTTACAATATTTCTTTACGTATGTGTGCGTTATCGTGTTATGTCAAAATATCATGTAGATAACGTTATCTACAGCTTCTTAGTCATAATATGATTGATTGGTATTTACATTCTAAAAGGTGCGAATCGCGTTTGTGCTGAAAAAACACTTCACCGCTTTGCTAGAAGCATTTGAGGCAATAATAAATTTGTCCTATATGGCATCCTATAATAAGGCTAAGTTTTTTGAAAAGAAAATACTAAATAAAGTAAAGACGCTTCAAAATATGTATTATAATGCTTTATGGGTTTTACCATTTCACCACAACCGGGTGTAAATGACGATGCAGCTTCAGATAGTAAACACGCTAAATTTAGATGTGAACTTACCAGTAGACATATGTATATACTTAGCCATAAATG
This sequence comes from Antheraea mylitta, assembly GCA_014332785.1. NCBI lineage: Eukaryota > Metazoa > Arthropoda > Insecta > Lepidoptera > Saturniidae > Antheraea > Antheraea mylitta. The sequence continues at coordinate 712,240 of JACEII010000088.1, forward strand.
TTCTATGTAAGTGTGGAATCTAACCAGACAGACAATATAAAAATTCTAACCACCATATTATTATTTCATCACAATGTTTTCCTTGATCGAAAGCACCGACTAATCATAGCATTAAAGCCTGTAGAATCAACGCGATATCCGAACAAACTACTACTGAATCGTCATCTCTTCAAAAATAAAAGCCAGCACAAAAGGACAATATCGTAATGAACTCATACGGTGTTATTACAAAAAAGTTAAATGCGTATTAAATACTTGCTTTAAAAAGGTTTCATATTAAATGCACCGCGCTCGTCCGAGTCAAGTTCGCGTTATCCTTTTTTCGCAAGTCTAACCTAACCAAAGCGAGACAAAAGAGCAAGGTGGCGAACATTCAGAGAGTGCGGTGAATTTATTACCTAACATTTTTAAAGCAAGTATTCAATACGTTAAAAATATATACATTTTTTTTTGTAATAACACCGATAGTATTGTAACATGATATTTTCTGCGACACGCCTGTCTAATGTTTCCCTCTTAAAATAAAAATCGAAACGTACAATATATTTCAGAAAGTCCTAGGAAAATTCAATTATAGACCAAAGAAAAACATATGCAGCGCATACACAATCTTTCCCACGCAAAGTGTTCTTAAAAATAATTCCTTTATCGGCGTTTACACATCTTTTTGAGTAATATTGTAAAAAGCTGTTGAGATAAAACAAATATATATATACGAGTACATATACATACTGAATATAATATAACTTATAAAGTACACAATTCAAAACAAAGATTCGCTTTACGATAGCGGCTATTCAAAATAAACGTTAAATATTAATCAAACTATAAATTTGAGCTTTCAATAGAACAAAAAATTATATTTAGATAATTGCGATGACTAGTCACCGTTATCTTATCTTATATACAAAATTAATAGAGTATAATCTATTCAGAATATTATTCCATTTATTACAAACTTTTGCTCATTTACCGTTTTTGTATTTTAGTGCTGTTTTAAAATAGACGTGAAATTACAATGTGATATCTAATATTCAACGATAGTCGAGTTTTGTGAATCTTTACGACGGTATAAAAGATATTATATTACGTTGTGAAAAATTTCCATAAAACGTGTCGCTCAGTTTGTAATTGCAACAATTCAACGTATCTATAAAAACGGTAGTATTTTAATGAAAATTGATATTATTTTCCTGTCCAGTGGATCAATGAATCTAGTGTATGGGTCGATGAAACCAATGTATGAATCGATGGATCCAGTGTATGGATCGTCGAATCCAGTGTATGGATCAATGCAACCAGTGTATGGATCGATGCATCCAGTGTATGGATCGATGCATCCAGTGTATGGATCGATACATCCAGTATATGTATCGAAGCATCCAGTGTATGGATAGATGTACTTTCTAAATAAATGTGACTGGTAAAATCTGATATATTTATAAATTTGCTACATTTCGGATAAAATTCAACTTAACAATAATTTTTGTTGTTGCCAAAGCAATATTTGCTATGTACAGTTTCTCCAAGAAGTATTTCGTCATTTTCATTTTATGGCTAGTTTACTAAACAAATTTTTATATAATAAGATCGCTTAGTTACTCTAAACGCTACGGTGAACTGTGGTTGCTGAAAATATGCAATGAGCATCAGCCAGGATATTAAAAAAAAAACATGTTACACAGTTAATAGAAATTATACTTTTTGTGCATAGCATATATTTATTTGACAAAGATGACTTGTTTTTTGTAATATAAATGTATTATTTTTGATTTACAATCATATACCATGTAAAAATATTTCTTAAACAACATGAGCAAAATTAGTACAATGAATAATTAACTCTCAAGTTATACAAGCATCGATATAAAAGAATAATCTCTAAAGGAGGATGCACTGTAAATATACTGAATAGATTATAGTGTGTTGTACTATAAATAGCGTATACTACTTCCTCTTTAGATTGTCGGGTATGTAGTTGTCTTTACCAGGAATCCCGGTGCCACCGGAGTCGCCTAACCACGGGAATCTAAAAAAAAAGAATTACAACGTCCAATTGCATCTTATAATGGTATAATTGAGTTATTGTAAGTAGTAGATTTTGAAAATATATTAGAAAGCAAGTAAAACGTTAAAAATAATGTCAAGCGATATTTTATGGAACAAAATGTATCACTTAAATTACAATGTTGTAGGTTTCTTGTAGAACATTAAGAACCCTATCAGAATTCATCAACTAAATTCATAAAACCGAAAAAAAAATATTATTTCTATTATTATTATCGAGACAATACAAATTTAAAAATTTAAACAACAGCCTTTAAGGTTAAGGATAAGCAATGAAAGTAAATTACGACTTTATTACTGTTCATAATTATGATTAGATATCTTATCTTTATTTTTTGAAACACTTAAATAAAGCCCTAAAGTATTTACTAATCAAATTAAAATATACAAATTACATTTTTGACGCACATATCAAAATTTATTCACCCTAGGGTTCTATGGTAGATGAAGAATTAATAATATTTGGTAAGTTATTCAATATAAGCAAAATAAAAATTAATTTCTAAAATTTGAAAAAAAAACTCCTTGTTCAACGAATGGTATCGTCACTTAGGCACGGTTAAGCGCCATTGGATTATTTTTTTCTTAAATGAATGACTTAAACGATACCCAAGCCAAGATAGTTAACTTAGTAAATAACGGACACCCTAATATATAGTTAAAAGTGATATTATTAACCGAATTCACATATATCTTCGAAATGATTACTTTTTTTAAACGACATAAAATTTAGAACTTACTGGTTAGGGCATTCACTGCAGGTCTCCATATATCTAGTGTCTGTGAAGTTACTATCCGGATGTTTGAAAGAGAGCGCACATTTGTTAGACAAGTTGCAAGGCGCAGTAGGAAGATCTTTCCTGTCGCAGCGCCACGCCTCGTAGTTGGCCAACGCCTTCGCCGGGCGTGGATCAGTCATCCATGTTAAAGTCTGAGTCATTGTTACGAACCACACGTCTTTCCTAAAGCACATTTATTACCTATTAACTCATTGACTCTTTACTGTTTTTGAAGGAAACATATTGGCAGGAGAAAAGTTTGTTATTTCGTGTCATTAAATGCTAGTAAGCGTGACCGATCGTATTGCGTTTGCGCAGCTTGCGTTAAACTAGCGACGCGTATTATAAGAACCTGTGTACATCTAATATTTATATTTTGTATTGAGATTGCAGCCTATTATATATTTCATTAATTGATGAACTGTATAGAAATGTCTAGGTATAATTATTGCTCGGAGTGCCAATAGATGTGAAAACCAGACTAATGTTGATAAATTCAATATATAAATTATGAAATTTAAACAATTCACACTATTATAATCAATAGATTAATTCAAAATAGATCACATTTATTCTATTGTATTGAGTTTTCAGTTCTGACGACAGTCCGTGTGACTGCCTCGATTGTTTTTAAGAAAAAAATCCTTGGCTTTAATTTTTTTTATTTCATCTATCGCATGTTGCATTACAGCCAGCGCGCGGCCATAGCGTAGGGGTAAAGTGAAAGGCTCTCGGCAGAGCACCTAACGCCAATATCAGTTTTTAACTTGCGTCTATTGAATTGAAATTCTACCGTTCAAACCATTCCACCACCCCGATGATTCTTTGTATTATTTGCCTTTTTTGTACTACTCTGAAATGCTAGCGTTGTAGAATAGATTACCCAGTTCGGTTTTTCCTGAAGGCTCTTCATGAAACGAAGTCTTTAAGGTTCGCAACACAACAGTGATGGCCTTGGTATCGCAGTTGTCGCGACGATAACCATTTACCATCAGACAATGATATTACAAATATAAATATCATTGCCATCAGACGAACCTTTTGCCTGTTTGCATCATTTTGGCATAAAAAAATGCTATCGGTCTCGAGAAGATTATCCAAATCCAGCTGTTGGAGGTAGAAGGGGATGAGAAAATTATTACTTACAATTCAGCGGCCCATCTCAAAAACTTGTGAAGGCCTAACTCCAGCTCTTTAATTTGGAACCAGTTTGTGTGGAACGGCATCATGTAGGGCGCTCGGTTTTGTTCATAATATCTATTAAAGTCTTCTTGTAGCCACTCAAAAACCTACAAAAAGATTTTATTCATGACTTATCCGACTCCAACGACAAAC
>JACEII010000088.1:716820-734706 GCA_014332785.1 Antheraea mylitta
GTGCATTTAAAACGTAAGCTTTTTAAAGCAAGTATTCAATAAATATTTAACATTTTTGTAATAGCACCGATAGATTACTACCACTGTACGCTAATAAATGAGGCAAAGGAATGACAATTGTGGTTCGATGAGACAAGATTTTAAATAATTAGCCTCTAAGCAAGTCGCTGAAAAAGCAGTTTAAAATCACAATATAGCTTGTTAGTTTTTTGTTCCGGTGAAAATTCGATTTGATTTAGAACAAAGTATAAGATATGTGATTATAAATTTATATTATAATCTTTACCACGAGACAAAAACCAGTACTTGTAATTTAAAAAAGTATATTCTTTAAGTCAAACTCTTTTAGCAATTATGATATACCTACTTCAATAGTAAAAAATATAAATCTCGAGAGGGTGTCAATTGCATCTATACCAATTAAATGACATTGTAAGGATAAGTACACAACAATATCTTGTACACAACAATATCTTGTACACATTACCATATTTATAACAACAAAGATTAATAAATCAATCATAACAATATATCACCAATAAATGTTCTAGTTACCTAAATTTACCCCAAAAGTACTTTCATAGTTGTTATTTTAATTGAAATAAATGTAGAACTTTATGATTAAAATTTGAGATAAAACAAATGACTACCGTAATTTAAATAGAACCACGTACGTCTATGAAATTATTATCCGTAAGCCCATCCCGTACCAGTTCTAAATTCCGCGTTGGATTTACCCAATAGTTTTTATATAAATATATAAACTGTAATAATAATGTATTTCGAGAACTTAGTAAACGTTAGGTAATATCAATGAAAGCCTGTTATAACTAAAAGCGATCTATTATTTTAGCACTCGACGTTTTACCGCAAATATGTCAATATCGAAATTACCCTGATAATTCTGATTTTGCTCGTTCTTTTGATATCGTAATGGATCTACTAGTAATATATAGAGGATATTATGAGATGATATTATAATACGAAATTTTATATTCCAACTTTTATTGCATACAAATATACTACGGCATAAAATTAAAATAAAGACCACGATAAAGGAGACGATTTCCATGAATTTGAGTACTAATAAAAATCTGTGGCACTTTTCTGAAGTGAATAAAATACGTTAATTATATATTAATTTTTTTGAATTTGTAGAAAATAGTTTGCCGAACTACTGATACGATTTTAAAAATAAGTTTACTAATAAGAAGTTGCGATGTTAGTGACATATTTTAATGTTATTTAATTACAATGTAAACGAAATCGCGAGTAATAACTAAGACTATTTTAAGCAGTTAAAATAAATAATATTATATTAATATATTATATTATAATAATAAAGAATTCGTTTGTTTAATTGAACGCGCTAATCTCAGGAACGACTAATCCGATTTGAAAAGTTCTTTCAGATATCTCATTTATTGAGGAAGGCTATATCATCACGCTAATATCAATAGGAGCGGAGCACCAAAGAAGAATGTTTAAAAATCGTTTTTTTTTTTTGTTTTGAGAGTTTCCGCTTCGTGTTAGCTCAAAGTAAATAGGTATACCACGCGGACAAAGTCGCGTACAGAAGTCTATTCTTTATTATTTTAATAAGCAATACTAAGAATTGTTAAATTTCTTTGGTAGGTTACATTCACTTCTGCTTCTGAATATTAATTGATAAACCTCGTTACTCTAAAATATATATCTTCGTTTAAGATGAACGTGAAATTAATATATATACATAGCTACCACATATTTCTTATCTTACCTCATTCGCATCATGATTATGAAGGACGCACTGATCCAAATACGGGCAATGACCGCCCTCAAATGATTCCACGTAATGAGCGTTAAATGGTATCTCCCATAGTCCTGTAACAAATTATATACTCTCGTAACCCTATTTAGAAATACTTATTAAACTGGGTAATTGGTTACTCGTTAGCAATATTTTTATAGGATACTCAGTACTTGATACTCATTATAAATGAATTTAAAAAATATGAGTTTAGTATTTGACCTAATTATCTCGAAAATACAAAAATTATTGTCAATGTTCTACCCGTCTATGTTAAAGCACAGAGTCAATGACCGTTAGATGTAGTAAAAGTAAAGTGAAGTTGAAGTCAACAATCTAACAAACGATAATTTTTCGAAGTTTATTTATTCAAAAAGGTCTATTGTCCGTTTTATTATCGCAGATTATAAACTCCGGGTCGCCGCTGATAGGTTTTGTGACAGATCATTCAAACTAGGCTTATTTAAATTTGTACCAAAATTATTGAGCATACTAGAAGTACCTTTAACTTAGGTTCTCTTTGTTGTTTATTAGTATTCGTTTTGATATTATTATTCTTTACGTTAAATCTAACCATGAACTATCACACAATTGAAGGTTGTTACTTTTTAAACAGTCACAGTGTATAAACATTATATTAAAAAGACTTTTCAAATTTTGTACTACTGTCATACGATGATACCTCAATATTAACGTGTTTGCATTTTGCGTCAATAGGCGTAGATTCAAAATTCTACAATGAGTTTCAGTGAAATGGAAAATCTTGTTGAACAGCCAGACTGCTCTCATGCTCGATTTGAAAATCTTTCACTGAACACCAGTAGGTGTAATCCAGGACTTATACGTGTGTTTATAATCCAGGACTTATACGTGTGTCCACATCGGCATTTGATATTGTTAAACATACAATATTTAAAAAATATTACAAATGCATCATAGTATAACTTATCATTTGCTCAAATATGATATGCCAGGTAAAGGATAGACACTCGCAGTATTCTAGGATGACACTTCATGGTTACATTTAACAGATAAAATAATAATATCAAAACAAATACGAATAGACAACAAAGGCAACCTTAGTTGAAGTTTGTTCTAAGAATTTCATAACTATAAATAATAACTTTAATAAAGCTAGATTGAATGACTCGTGATAAAACCTGCGAGTAGCGACCCGGAGTTAATAACTTTCAATAATAAAACGGAAAATAAGCCCTTTTGTTTGTTCAAACATCGAAAAATTATACTTTATTAGTTGGTAGGCTTCACTATTAATTCACCTGACGGTCATTGACACTATGCCTTAACATAGACGCTTAGAGGATAGAGTATAATTTTTGTATGTTTTCTAAATAATTAGGTCAAATCTTAAGCACCTATTTTTGATGTGAAACATCTATAGCCGAAGGGTAAACCTGATTGTTGGCGTGGCGACGCAAACCAAGAACTTTGCACTATTAACGAAATACTCAAAACCATTTGCAACCCTATCTGTACAAACATAAGATTCAAACTGTTTTATCGGCCACTTGTTCTATTAGTGCTACGCGGCATGCGCAGACGACCTAGCACTCTTTGATAAATACCGCCAAATACACCGCGGCTGCACCTAGTTGATTTTTTGTATTTAATCAAAATGAGTATTTATTTAATAGAATAAATAGTCATTACATTATACCTGATTCTTGTCGTAATCTGTTCTTTTATGCATATAATTTATACACAACAATGTCGATGCTTCACATCTGTCAGGCGTCCCGTGATGACTTAACTTTTTTTAAATTGATTTAGAACGAAAATCGAGTGCAATGTCCTTCATAAATATTGCTACTGTCTAAACATTCACCTGGTATAATGTAGGTACAGATGTGAAAGTATAAGAATAATATACTACAATAATGACGTAAAGCACACAGAAAGTATAATTTGAGAAGAACAATAATAATTAGGACATTTATATACAATCATAATTATATCTAGAATGTAATGGATATAGAGACGTAATGGACAAATAATATTCATAAACCATGTATAAAACACAAGTTTTAATATTAATGCATTTATTTGCAAATTCTGCACCGAAATTTGTAACAGTGAAGTGTAAATACAATATATATCTTTAAAAACAAAATGAACGACGAATTTTGTGGAGTGATAAGTAATTGTTTAAAATCTTACCAGGGAAAGATTTGGTTGGGCACGTTCCCGACTTGCATTCGTGCGGAATCTTGAAATCGAGTGTATACGGCCAAACTGGAATAGGCAGCGCAGGCACACCCACAGAACTATCGTATATATAACCGAAATCTTCCATCACCTACAAAATGTCATACATATCGTTATCATCATTTCGGCCAGCATTATTTATTGGTTTAATCAATCTTTATAATAAAATCCTGTCATCGCATTCAAAGAATTACAAAGTTCACTGATCATTTTAACTCATGTATAATTTTAATCCTTCAAACATAATATTTTGGCTCTAAAAATAATCCATAGTTATTTATGGATAACAAGAAAAGGAAGACACATTTAATACTACAATGCTGAATAAAGGATATCGTGAACAGTACCAAAATAAAACCCCAGAAAAATACAGCATATATGGACTTTTAGCGTTAACCATATTTATTTATGTCACAGAGATATGGACGTACAAGGTCCAAGGTCTCGCGATAGGCCCAAATAACGCTGGTTGGGTGTGGTTAAGGCAGACATAAATGAGAACCACCTCATATAAAAGGATGCCGAAGATAAGGCAAAGGGGAGAAAGCTAAGTAGGAAAGCGGACCCTAGCACCAGGCCGGGATAACGCTAGGTAGAAAAAGAGATATACACGTCTCTAAATTACCCGAATAGGCCTCCCACGGCAGCGGCTCAAGCCTAGGTTCGATCCCTCGGTAGGGAGCCCTTGAGTGCGTTGCTTGCGCGATACGGTGACACACAAATATACATCACCGCTACAACACTACACGATCACCCCCACACACGTGCACGCCTACACGCTTACACATGAAAGTGGAAGGGTTTACTTTTTTTTCCCTTATCGAACTGAAAAACTCAATTTTCCGATAATAAATATATGGAGGAGTTGTTGAGGCGTGTATGCTTGGTACACATATACGTTTCAACAACTCATACATATATGAATAGTTAGCTAGGTTATCTAAGATAGGTCGCGATTTTGCATGCAACAGGCAACACCCAAGCCGAGGTGTGCCGTGCACCCTTGAGCTGGTTGCCAAAGTAAAATCGGCTGAGTGCCTTAAGCGCTCGCCTTAGTAGTCCGGTGAAGCTGTTAAGACCTTGCTGGGTCACTAGCGTAGTCACTTCGAAAAAAAAAAAAACCTCTCTGAATATAAAGGTGATAAAATATGCTAGGAATTGTTGGCGGTATATGTAGTGGCTTTTATATGTTATACATAACCTTGTGTTATTTGACTATATTTTGTACTTTTGGTGGCAATTTACGTAATATGTTTCAGTTATTCTGCATAAGTGCATGGAAAATAATACCACGGAGCATGAACTCTGAGATGCCACAATAACTCCCAGGAAAGTTTTAATGTAATTACATCTAGTTACTGACAGCGCCCTACGTTGCTTAACTTCGGTTATCGGACGAGAACCGGTGTTCTCAACACTACCTGACACAGTGTTTACCCCCGCCATTTTTCGTCACACAAAAACTTTGCTGATCAAAATTTAAAAGCTTCACTTTAAAATCATAAATTATAACTATAAAAATGTTGTAATACAAGCCTTCATTATTTTAGCCAACGACATCCATATTTTAGCAATTTCACAAGGTTTCTATCAATTACCATGTTGCGTGGTTTGGAAATGTAGATAGATATTTTTTACGCAATATGGAAACCCCCGAGAGAGAGGAACATCACTTGTCAAACAATTCGAGACACATATGCGTACAGATGTTTTGATAGAAATCGATGGAACCTTGAAATTGATTACAGTCGAATGATGGATCTACATACAAATATCGTCGAAACAAAATTATCAGCTAAAAGTATTATATATTATCTAACCTTTTTTCTAAATCTGTTAATGTAATGTAATCTACATGTTATTTTGTATAATAATTTGTAGGAGAAAACGTTATTTATATAGTATAAGTTATATCGTTAACTATACACCTACCTTAAATTGCGTGTTTCTACCCGGTTTGAGAAAGGGAGCTCGAGCTCCTACAATTTCCGTCCGCGAAATATTTGCAAACTTCTTGAGTATTTCACGCATTCCTATCATCTCACCGACCCATTCTTCGTAGCCCTTATCCTGTAGACCTTGCTGTTGAGACACAGTTCCAGTGGCGATCTAAAACCAGTAAACTATGTCAATTTCTAATGTGAAATAGAAAATAACAAATATAAACTATTTATTATTCTTGTAACTTATACTATCAAATTGCCCTACATTCATGGTATTAAATCATCCTTCCACTTAAGCATAATTTTGTCTGTTAAGCCGAACATTCTATTGGGCTAATACAATCATAACGCTTGTGTAAATTAAACACGGGAACAAAGGCCATAGAGACACTATACGTGAAAGCCAAGTAATTTGTTGTTTAACATGTGTACCAATATACAATTTAATAATGGCACCGGAATGAATATGAATAGTTAATTCAAATGTTATCTGTAGTAGAGTGCAAATTGTGCACAAAAAATGTTCGAACAGGCACAGATTAACAATTCTATGTGGGATTATGACAATTTGTTTATTCTGTGCACAAAGAGAAATGAATAATATAAAAATTATGCCATTTTTTTTTTATATCAAAGGAGGCAAACGAACTGGTGGGTCACGTGATGTTAAGTGATCACCACCGTCCATAGACACTAGCGACATCAGGGACGTCGCAAGTGCGTTGCCAGCATGGGAGAAGCAGGAGGGGAAGGAAAGGGAAAGAAGGAAAGAGGAAGGGACGTGGGCCTCCGGCTCTCTCACTGACCGAACGAAACACAACAATGCAAGCACTGTTATTTCACGTCGGTTATCTGTGAGAGGGGTGGTACTACCCCGGAGGAGCCGACCCATTCATGCTGAAACCAAAAATAGCTTCAGCGGGGCTCTACCACCTACTATAAACCATGTTTTGCAGAATTTTAATTATGGGTTATATCTTATGCATTTTTTGCTAATTCATAATTTAATTAATTCGCAGTTGAAGTAAGCTTGTTTGCGAGATAAATTCTGAGAAATAGAAACTCTTTGGCACTTTCCTTTGCTAATAATGGGGTCACCGTTTTCTTGGAATACTTAAGTAACTAGATAATACGAAATAGTTAGCTAATTATTAGTAATGATAATAATCTTCTAATTACAATTATTTTTTGTCACAACAGAGAAAAATTAAAAAGCCAGTTTGTACAAAATATAAAAAAATACATAAAAGGCTACCTCTTTAAAACGGGAAAACATTGTTTAAATATATAAAATTATTTCTGGAGTATAACATGAGATAACCAATGCCCGATACAAATATATATACGACTTATATGAGTCAAATATTTTCAACTACTGTTGTGTATTTAATAAAAGATTTTAGCCATGTATTAATTTGCAAAAAGTTTCAGGAAAAGTAAGCAGATAAATACATATTCATACTTATGAGTTATTAAAACATATATGTGTACCAAGTATTCACACCTCAATAGCTCTTATGTGTATTTGGTATCGGATAAAACAATCTGATGGACCGGTCTGCGTCGTGTACAGATACAAATAATATATGCACGAAAGTTCATGCTATACTCACTTGAAGTAAGGTTGAATGCTATGAACCATGCGTTTTGCATTGCATAAAAAACGAGTCAAACGTTTATATTTGGTGTCACACAGACCAACACGCGGATATAGGAAAGTCAATAATTGTATATCAAATAAAGCTATCGTATATTTTTTTCTAAATAAGGGCCAAGAGTTTAAAAATTAAAACAAAAAGTTGTTCGAAATCTATAAAGAAATTATTGAGTGATCCGCACTTAACGGCCGATATCTATTATTATATTTGTATATATAAGATTACATACTGGAAGATGAATACTACTTACTGACTTTTCAAGAGTTATAAAACAATAAAAACTTATTCAACTATATTATAATTATTCTGTGATATCTAAAATGTTTTCATTAACCATTTTATTATGTTTAAATGAGGATCATATCGGCGAAAGAAGCAAAAAATGTCACTTAATCGCTGTGTTATAACAGTATTACAGTTCCAACGAACGCGTTTTGTGAATGCTTAATATAATCATTATTACTTAAATTCACATGTTAATTTTAGTAAGCGTAATACAAAGTAAAAAAAGAATAAAAACCTTCACTTACCTCATGACCGTCGTGTGCAAGCGCTTGAATCATTACGTAGTTGCTAGAAATGTAAATATTTCAAATAAATATTAACAATAAACAAGATAAAAAAAATATAAATGTAATCTATGTTTTAATTATTTAATATTACACTACAATTATTCCCATCTACTAACTACACAAATACATTGTTTTTTTTTTTTTTTTTCAGAATAACATTTTGATGTTGACCTTGTCGGCCTTTTCAGCGTCACCAAACGATAGTAACCGGTGCACAGAATACAAGTAGAGTGACAACCTACATAAGATAATATGTATGTAGGTGGTACGTGCCTCAGCACAAAGAATTAACACGACATAATATATGGGAGCTTAAGTGCATCAAAGTAAAATTTAGGGGATCTTCAATTAATTGATATGAACTACATGTTTTATCATACAACTGATACCACAAGCTTTTCTCGCGACCTCGCCCGCGGACTAGTAAATTTTGACCCATATCTCGGGAACAGTTTTTTTTCTGCCTAAAAGGTACCCTATATCCTCTACTGTAAACCTGATAATGTGTATGCAAAAAATGTGTAGTCCGGTAAAGCTGTTAAGACCTTCCTAGACCAATAGCGTAGTGAGTTCGAGAAAAAAAATGTGTATGCGAAATTTCTTGAAGATTACTTGAGTAGTTAAAGCTTAACAAACAAAGAAAGAAAGGTCACATACATATTTAAAATAGTCGTTAAAAGTTGGTAATACTACTAGTCATGATAATTGCATTTTTTTTTAATTCATACATCGACAAACTTAAATTACAACAATGTTACTAGTACGCGTATTTTTAAACAAATGTTGTTACTTTTATTTTTGTCATTTGTATATAACAATTGTCCGTTATTTTTGCATTTACGATAAACAAATCGGAGTGATTATTTATCCAATTCACTGTACTATAAACTTTTAATTGCACTGGCCGCGCTGAAACATTGTAGCTGAAACGTTGGGTGACGTTTTCAAAAATAGATAAAAATGGTGTTCATTTAAACGGTCATATTTAAACATTCTACTACATTATTCTACTACTTATTATATATAAATACACACTTTGGGAAGGAATTTTAGCCTGTCATGTAGTGGATTTTATATTTTATTCATAATCTTGTGTTATTTGACTCTATATTTTGTAAATATGGTGTTGTTTTACGTAATATAGTTAGTTTATTGTGCATAAGTGAAGTGAATGGAAAATATACCACGGAGCATAAGATTCTGAGATCCACAAAAATTCCCTGAAAGGTTCTAACAAGGGAACCACCATCTTCACCATCATCTATTTAAAATATAGAATTATTGAAATAATCACAAGACGCTTGTAATATTATTAACTATAAGACATTGGCAGTAATAATCTGAAAGATTGGTTACCATAACTAAAATAAATAAAAACCCACTTAAAATATCATAATTTACATATGAAGCAAATGTATTTGAATGAATAATCCTAGAGTATCAGACAATATAAATGCTATTCTTGCATAATTCATTTATTTAAGAATCCATTAAAATTACATGTATACTAATATGAAAGTATAAGACAGAGATAGACACAAAAGCTTTAGAAAGAAATATTATAGTTACCTCACAAAATGTGTACATAGTATGTTGTAAGTAAGTATTCATTCAAACAACAGTGTAATCAAAATAAACTACCTCCGTAATTATAATTCTCATAACCAATACTGCTAACTAAAATTTTGCCCATGACATTATGTACCCTCAAATTATTACAACAACGACTGACAGGCGACACGCCTGATTGATGATTAAAATTTGTATGAGCTTACTAGCAGAGTCTGATAATTAACTTCGAGTAACATGTTAAAAAATTAACATTCCATTTAATTCATATAATATTTTATACAACGTTGTTTTTGTTTAAGTTCTACAGTCTCGCCAAACTTTTGGCCACTATAAATATAGATACACAAAACACAAATTTATGTATAAATACATGGTTTATATAATACGTATAACATTGAGTCAATTTAAGGATATGTAAAGTCGATTTTTGGTACTTATAATAATGTGTTGAGTTTTTTCCATATTAAACTGTTTTTTGTAACTTTATTTTTGGCAACCAATCTTTCAGATTGTTACTGTTATTGCCGTGTAGTTAATAATATTAACCATACTGTTATAATAATATTACAACAATATTGTTAGAATAATAGTTAGAACTATCCAGGGAGTTTTTGTGGCATCTCAGAATTTCATACTCCGCAGTATTATTTTCCATTCACTTCACTTATGCACAATAAGCTAACTATATTACGTAGAACACGACCAAATTTACAAAATATAGAGTCGAATAACACAAGATTATGAATAAAATATAAAATCCACTACATGAAAGACTAAAATCCCGCTTAAAACTCCTCTATTAAACTGTTATCTATTATGCACAAGCTTAAACTTAAGAATATTCAGAGCGGCCAAATAGATTGATGAGGAATGCAATATATTTAACAAAGCTGTATTATAAGCATAGTAGTTATTACTAAACAAAATTTATATCGAAAAAAAAACTTTCCACACATAAAGATATATGAAACGTAACATTTTATAATTTTTATACATTCTGTAACTAATAAAAAAATGTATATTAACCGTAGTTGAATATGAGGTAACACATAATAACTTACCTGTATTCGTGAGATATGAAGAAAGTACCTCGAGCCGGGCAACCGTTTGGATTCTTGATTTTATCATTGAAGACTTTTTTGTACTTATCATAGTTATTCAAATTTACAGCGCCGTCAAATGTGAGCATTATGATTTGAGGTGTCTGCAAAAATTAACAATAATCTCATCATTTTAATACGTCGGTAGGGGAAAAACGGGCTTGATTTAAATATTATAAATAATGACAGACTGGTAACCCCAGTTTCAAGCTCATAAGACCAGTAAGCAGTCTTTAGGTAACGGCATTTGGAAAAATGTCCTAAGTACACACGTTACCTAATTTTCGGATATTAAATTCAAGACGCATCATATTAAACGGCTAAAAACCATCATAATAATAACGTATTAAAAAAAGCTTTAAAGAGCTAAACTACATAGAATTTCTTTCCGTTTCTTATAGTCAACTGGATTGTTTGGCAAACAAGTGATAGCTTTGACGTTCCTAAGCGTCTTCTTAAGGCCGAAATTGCATAAAATATCTTTGATTTTGATTTGATTTTCAAGTCTGTAAAAAATATCTAACAAAAATAATTGAAATAAATCATTTTATTTAAAAGAGATGTAATGACTATAATCATGTTGTTATTATTTTTGAAACTATTTAGAAGAATAAGGCAAATTAGGCCTAATCACATCACAACATACACTACAATAGCAAAGACGACTCATAAAAATAACGCCAACATTATCAGAGAATTATTGTCAAACTGTTTTTTATAAATACGGTTTATAATAATATAGATTATAGTACGAACATGTATTTCTTCTATTAGTTAAATTAATACATTTCTAATATTATTTTTAACTACATTTGTAATTGTATTTGCTAGGTATTGCATAGAGTTATGATGATACATTTAACACATCTTATGTAACTTTATAACAAGCTGTAATTGTGTTATACAATGCCCTTTTCTAAGCCATTATACTTCTTATATCCATTAATACACAGTTTATAACCAAACTTCATATTTTGTTAGGTAAAGTAGTTATTTTATTTAATTATTTAGGAAAACTTACAGCTAACATTACTTAAAGGCTATTACAAGTTTTCGATTACAGAGACATAAATAAACAAAGAAAATTATTGGAATACATTCTTAGTCACAGCTTTATAAGCTTTGAGAATTCTCAATTACATATCTGCGTTTACTAAGCCACTTTTATGAAATGCAGTGTTTTCATTGAATTTTCAAGCTAGAATTTATAAAACCTGTTCGTCGAATATTTAACTTTTAGATGTTTTTTTATGTTTCAGAAAACGAAATAAATGGAAATGGTTTGTTTATCTTTTAAACTATGAACTCTGAACATACTTAATTATTTACGTGTAATATGTATATATATTTATGACAATTATTTATGGTTTTATTTGCTTTTATTATGAGTTTAGATGATTTTCAGAGTATAAGTAGTAATAGTCGTCTAACCGTATAGAGAATAAGATTAATAAATGAGTGAAAGAAAATAAATATTTGTCTACCTATAAGTATTGTATTATAAACAAAGTCGTTTTTCACATTTGTCTCTTATGATTCATCTGAACTAAACAATACCCCGTATTATAATGTTTATTGTCGTCAGAAAATTTCGTATAACCCATGTATATTATATTTTAAAAAAACAAAAGACGTTATATATCGATGAAGTCGTATTTTCGGACCCTGCAATGTAAACACTGTCTAGACTTCGTGAGATTCATAAAAACAACATATTACGAAATTGTACATATTAAGAATGTCTATAAAGAAGTAACAGATTACATATGTATATTGCCTAAGTATAACCCATCTTAATAATTATTATATTTAACATTTTAATTAAGAGAATTGCCCTTCATTTCAATGAGTACTATAAAAGTTATCAGCGGTTTAAAATTACGGGCAATAAAAAAAATCGTTTTTGTGGACATTCTCACGTAGTTTCAATGCCTTTGGCGAACGTTAAACGCCAAAGCTTATTCAAACACTTACGATAACCCACATTGGTACATTACACCTATGTGAAAGAACGAATCGCTAGTATATAATTTATACTTTATGAATTCAGTGTTTGATTTGAATAAATAGATGTTAGAACTACGTTGAAGCTATTACTGGTCTCAGCATGAACGGATCGGGTTACCCGGGGTAGTACCACCCGACCCACATAAACACCGACGTGAAGTAACAGTGCTCTCCCCCTCCCCCCTTTCCTCTCTAACTCAGGCTGGCAACGTTTACCTACTATGATGAAAAAAATCCCACCCAATTTAAGAGAAGATGTAGCCAAAAAGTATGCAACTATTGCAACAAAGCAGTACACAAGCCTACAGAGCCATTGCTTTCACATAGACGTTGTAAGCTCATACACAGTAGTACATAGTAACAGATCTTCAACTTAAGTATGGAAGAGTCAGGCTGGTATTAGAAAATGCTCTAACACTACACCACGTTCTACACAAAATTGTAAAACCAATGTTTTAAATTAATAATTTCGTATAAATACTCACATCTTCGGGATCAAGACCTCCAGGGATGGCCGTGCCATCTCTTGAACAGAAGCAATAAGGTAACTCGCATTCTGCTGGTTCACACTTGATAGCCAAATCTATAGGTGCTTCTGTGATGGGAGCTGGAGCTAAATAAGATAGAAACGGTAAATGTGCAAAAATAACGTTTATTTGTTTATACGATGTAACTTTCGTATCTACTAAATATATGATGAAATATTTTACTAGTAAGAAACTCCATTATCCCAAGTTGCATAGACTGTGTTTTGTTCTTATGGATTCTAATATTATAAGATTATACTTTACATTTCTCCACAGTAAGAAAATAGATTTCGCTGAACACGTAGTGCTTGTAAAAATAGTTTCTTAGAACTTTAATACTGTTATTTAGATGGAGCTATCGCGACATATGTTTCTTCAGATAAGGACTAAATGTTTAAGAAACAAAATTAAAAAATCTATCGATATCTCTTCAGTACTTTTTAACTTATGTGAACACAACGGCAAAACTGCATTATTTTATTTATAAAAGATGAAGAGCATCATATGTCATAACCTATAAATAACCTAACCTACTATTTAACTGATTTCAATGTCAAAGCTCATTAAAATCCCCGCAGACGTTGGAGCATGAATGATGTACAAACACTTAAATTTACTTTGACATTCACAGTACAGTACCCTACACTAAATAATATGTGATGTAAATTTAACGAGTTAATTTTACGAGTCGATAATTCTAAACTTAATTTCAAAATTATTTCTAATAGACTCCAGTCACCATATTTGAGCATGATAATTGAAGTAGATTCAGAAACATCTGTTTCATTATAGACAAATGACATCGGGCATGAAGTGTAAGACTCCGAAATGTAATAGGCACTTACTCGTTACTATCGGTCCACATCTGGCCTCGGATTTGAATGTACAGTATTTACTAATGTCGTCAAAGTATAGTCCGGGTGGGCATCTGTTTGTGTAAGGGTATCCATCAACGCACTGAAAACAAAATAATCTTTTAACATAAAGTTTCCAGTCAATGTACGTAAATTTATTAGTTAATTGGCTAAATCAGACAGAGAAATATAAACGTAATGAAATTAGCGAAGGCCGATATCAGAGAGAGATTGTTGTATTTTTTTACAATAATACTACAAATGACGTCAGTGTACCTAAGGATAAGCATAATATTAAAGGCAATGGCGATCACCATGAAATCGGCAAACTATAACTTTCTGCGGCTACTGAGTATACCACTGGCTGATCACAGTAAACCTGCGGCCGCTTAGTGGCTTAGTGTATAATGGCCGCAAACCAGTAGGCTATAACGGTAATGTCTCAAAAATGTATATTAAATACGATTATTATTAACGCAGAAATTAAATTTACACATCTCGAAAAAATAAAAAATAAAATCGAAAAAAAAATATTTGCCGAATAGTAGTTTGATGACGAATAAGTCTAATTGCACATACTTATTTCAAGTCAATAAATAACAGCCTTTAATTTCGATAATAATTTTTGATAATTATCGCATCAGCCAGTAAGAGATCGCCCGTAGCAGCATGGGCCTCTTCCCAAAAGGATATAAGTAAAATCAAGCCAGCCCTCGACGTACTGGCGAACATCAACCTGTAAGAGATCACCTGTAGCGACATGGGCCTCTTCCCAAAAGGATATAAGTAAAATCAAGCCAGCCCTCGACGTACTGTCGAACATCAACCTGTAAGAGATCACCTGTAGCGACATGGGCCTCTTCCCAAAACGTATAAGTAAATCAAGCCAGCCCTCGACGTACTGGCGAACATCAACGTGTAAGAGATCACCTGTAGCGACATGGGCCTCTTCCCAAAACGTATAAGTAAAATCACGCCGGCCCTCGATATACTGGCGAATTGAAACTCCAAGATGTCCACCGTTTTATATTTTACCCTATACGACGTTACTACAAGCATATTTTAGAGGTTCCAGTTTCCTCACGATTTACCCTTCAAATAATTCGAGTATGAATTTTCAAAACATTTATTGATACAACCCTGGGTACGAAATTTATATTCCAGTGGTCAAAACACTTGACAACCAACCACTATGACAATATTGTCTATACATCTTCTATACGCATAAGAATTTAAATCTAACGTGTAAAGTGTATTAACATTTTAGATTTTTATAGAATAATAATTATTGCAGGTCTCTTGGAATAAGTAATTATTCATTCAATTCATCATTTCACTCATTTTTAGAAATATCTGTATGTCTGTTTGTATGTATACGCATCACTGCTATAGTACAACGTTTACGATAAAACCTCACCAAGAAAATCATAAAGCATATCCTCGAGTAACATTTAGTCTTGGTTTCATTAAAGTCTATTCATTATATCAAAAGTTATTGTAATTTGATTAACGATGCAACTTAAGTACAAAACAAAAGTAGATAAGTAAATGGACTTAATACATTCAGATAATTTTATTAGTCAATGTTGCTTTACAATAGGTTCCACGAGGACGGAGTCAGGAGCATAGCATTTTGTAATCAAAAAAATAAAATATTACAAAATTATTATTCGCTTCTTGTAAATAATAAAAATACACATTATATATACTTTACTTGTAGACAAATATAAAATTCGTAACATTAATCCACGTTAAAAACACTTTTGGATAAAACAGCAAAAGAAACAACATACGATTTTCACAATCTACTCGGGTGCGTATTAGTAAAGATTACGGCAGCTGTTTTTATTTTTGAATCCGCTCAATTTCGCAGACGTAACATAAACTCCACAGTAATCCCAAGAGAGGCAGTCACGCGGGTTATATTATTACATACGAAAAAAGGTAACCTATGTTTCATGCTCAAAATATTCTTTGTTTGTATATAAAAAACGAATATTACGAATACGAACATTCTCTTTTTATACTGTTCCGTAGTTCGGATACTTACGAAACTTTATCAACTTACTATTGAAAAGAGAAATAATAATGTTATCTGATTATTCGACAAATAAAACAACACTTTGTTAATTTTGACATTTCTGATTATTGCATTTTTCATTTCAAAGTATAATAATATAATTAACTCATTATGTAAATCTAAATTGGAATAGATTTATAATGTCATCCGTTATACAAATATATGATTTCTTCAAATCATTACATAGTCACCTACCGCGTCTGTCTGTCTGTTCGTAAACTCAAAAATAACGGAACGGATTTTGTTGCGATTTTCACCAGTGGATAGAGTGATTCATAAAGAATGTTTGGTATATATTTTGTTGAGTATTTTCTTATAATCAGGGCGCGACAACGTTTACCGGGCCCTCTTGTAAAACTATATTTTTAAGTATATATGTACATTCCGATCTTTATTAATATTATAAATGTCTGTTTGTTTGGTAAGCTTTTATGTCTTAACTATTTAATTAATCATATTGAAATTTTGCAAACTCGTACATATTGCTAAGGGTACAGAAAAGGGCATAAGGTACCTTTAATTCAGAAGACGAGTACCGTCCCCGAGTAATATGTTAAATCCACATTAACACGACCGACACCACGGGCAAAGCCAATAAAATATAAATTAGCACGAGTCAAATTGAATCAAAGATACTTTATTCAGTTAAGGCCCTAATAAGGCACTTGTGAACGTCAAGACTACCACCGGTTCGGAAAACCACCCAGTCATCGAAAAGAACCGGCAACAAACTCGATCGGGTACATCTTTTTAACATATTAAATATTAATTTTAGAAGATTAATATTGTGAATATTCATATAACTCGGTCACTGTTTCGAAAGCGATACTGAATATTGTGTAAATGCATAATATTTCTATATATACAACATTGGTATGCATTACATTTTTATTTATCTATTAACATATTGCAAACGAATTTTCGCTTAAAGAAATAAAGACCAACCTAAATAAACTTAGAAAGTAAGGTATTATCTAAATACGATATTTCATCCTAACTGTTAAAAATATGAACAAAAATTGCTCACGGAACATTATGAGATAACAAGATTTTCTGCGTTTCCTTACGTTTTACATAATACTGATCTAAGGATTCCTACACGATACGTGTGGCAAAAAAATATAATCCAAAAATACCAGCAACCGTCGAATGACGAATATTTTTTTATCAGGATTCATCGGCACCGTACCGGCCAACAAATAACGCAACGAATGCTAACTGAATGTAAAGTGGTGACCTCAAAGTGCGACACGACGGAATTAACAACTATGAAAGACTTTTCACTGAGTGTAAAGAGAAGTCGGAAACATATAGTTTATTAGTGCTCTATCTTATCTTATACCGTGGGTTGAGTCATTTGGCTCAATAAAGGTCAAAGTGTTAATCGTGATCATTTTTAAATGCTTTGCCGAATTCATATCATATTCAAATCATAGACAAAACTAGAATCATTATAGTATCTATATAAATAAAATTCAAGTGCCAAATGTACGTAAGCGACACACTAACACCCGTGTCTACTATACCGACGTGACTGACGACGCAATTAGTAAGGTCA
>JACEII010000088.1:734716-775947 GCA_014332785.1 Antheraea mylitta
CGACGTGACTGACGACGCAATTAGTAAGGTCATCCATCGGCCCCTAGCCACTCCTAACTTCGATATGTTCAAATCATAGATAAAATTAGAATCATTATAGTATCTATATAAATAAAATTCAAGTGCCAAATGTACGTAAGCGACACACTAACACCGTGTCTACTAATCTGACGGGACTGACGACGCAATTAGTAAGGTCATCCATCGGCCCTTAGACACTCCTTACTTCGATATGTTCAAATCATAGATAAAACTAGAATCATTATAGTATCTATATAAATAAAATTCAAATGACAAATGTACGTAAGCCACACACTAACATCCGTGTCTACTAAGCTGACGTGACTGACGACGCAATTAGTAAGGTCATCCATCGGCCCCTAAACACTCCTAACTTCGATATGTTCAAATCATAGATAAAACTAGAATCATTATAGTATCTATATAAATAAAATTCAAGTATCAAATGTACGTAAGCGACACACTAACACCCGTGTCTACTAAACTGACGTGACTGACGACGCAATTAGGAAGGTCATCCATCGGGCCCTAGATACTCCTAACTTAAATATGTTCAAATCATAGATAAAACTAGAATCATTATAGTATCTATATATAAATAAAATTCAAATGCCAAATGTACGTAAGCGACACACTAACATCAGTGCTTATTAAACTGACGTGACTGACGGCGCAGTAGTAAAATCATCCATCGGGCCGCGGACGATAAGGCGCGGGAGCTTATCGATTAAAATTTAAAAATGGCTATTAAAGTTGAAAATGAAGCCGTCATAAAAGCAATAATTTCAATTAAAAAACCGATCTCAAATGTAAAATAATTACAACAATTTAAAAATGTTTATAGAACTGACATATTAACGGTTCAGTCTTTCCTTTGCCATTTTATTTCGTTACATTGTCACGGGATTTTTTTTTTTTCGAAATGTCTACGCTATTGACCCAGCAAGGTCTTAACAGCTTCACCGGACTACTAAGGCGAGCGCTTAAGGCACTCTGCCGATTTTATTTTGGCAACCAGCTCAAGAGTACACAGCACACCTCGGCTTGGCTGTTGCCTGTTGCATGCAAAATCGCGACCTATCTTAGCTAATCTAGCTAACTATTCATATATGTATGCATTGTTGAAACATATATGTGTACCAAGCATACACGCCTCAGCAACTCCTCCATATATTTATTATCGGAAAATTGAGAGTTTTTCAGTTCGATGAGGGAAAAAAGTAAACCCTTTCACTTTCATGTGTAAGCGTGTAGGCGTGCACGTGTATGGGGGTGATCGTGTAGTGTTGTAACAGTGTATATTTGTGTGTCACCGTATCGCGCAAGTAACGCACTCAAGGGCTCCCTGCCGAGGGATCGAACCTAGGCTTGAGCCGCTGCCGTAGGAGGCCTCATCAGGTTCACATTGTCACGGGAAGATCTCATTGTCTTCATCAGTAGGTACAGCCGTGTGAAGCCGGGGCAAGCAACTAGTATACAATACAAACGAGTACGTATATTATTATCTAACACGTAATCATTCCGATATCCAATATGCTGTCAGTAGGTACATATTTGCTGTCTACCGTCGTACGCATTAACATTCAACCAGCATAAGTAATAAAGACACGTTCATATTAATACAAAAAAAGTCGTAGTAATCCAACGACCGTGGGTATAGACGAAATACCAACACTGAAAATGGTATTTTCTTAGCATACTAAAAAGGTGGATCAAATTATTATATATTTTAGTACATTGTTCAGCAATAAGATGATTAAAGTAAAATTATTACTAGATTTTGTTCACAGTTATGGTCACGTAATATAGATTTGAACCAACCCCTAGAATAATACTTTTATGAAGAGTATCCTATCTATATGCCTAAGTACAACAAACAGGCAGACGGCCCATCTGATGTTAAATGGTTACCGTCGTCTATGGACAACTACAACACCAGGGGCGTCACTGTTTGTTGTTTATAGTATGTGGTAGAGCCACGCTGAAGCTATTACTAGTTTCAACATGAATCGGCTCGTCCGGGGTAGTACCACCCTCTCATAGAAAACCGACACGAATTAATAGTGCTTGCATTGTTGTATTTCGTTCGGTCAGTGTGAGCGCCGGAAGCCCACTTCCTTTTCCCGCTTCCCGTTTCCTCAACCCTACACCAAAAATAAGCTGACAACGCACTTGCGACTTTCATGATGTTGCAAGTGTCTATGGACAGTGATCACTTACAATTAACTGACCCGCCTGTTCGTTTGCCTTCTCTGAAAGAAAAAATGTTGCTGACCTTGAAAATAGTGTTCCAACCCCTTCTGTGTCTTCCCAATGTATGCTCAATTTTATCAAGACTAGCTCATGATTTAAAACGTGACAAAGCGAAACATACAAATAAACTCGTATTAATATTCATAATATTATATTAGTAAGAATTTATTCATAATTAAGAAACGAGTATTAATTTCCTTGATAAAAATGATTTTTATATATCTAAAACGACTTGAATAGACAGAGAAACCACATTTCTTGGAAAATATAAACTTGGAATCCTTGCTATAGCACACAAGCACATATATAAGCAAAATATTTTTACTAAAAATATTTACTACTAGTGTGCCCGTGACATTAGTACACTTGAAATTCTAAATTATATATTTTTTGTATAGGCAGAACCTGTGAAGTAATATGGTTGAGAAAATGAATAAAAAACTTGCTTGTTTCACTCAAACCACAGTTGCCTGTTCCAAAGCAACTGATATTCAGAACCGTATCCGAAATACGCAGCTTCTGGATATCAACAAATGGAATGCCATCTTTTGAATTTTCTATAAACGGGATTAAATTAAGTAGACGACTAAATTTCTAAGATAACATATTTTATCGTGATCTATATGTCGCTCAAGGTATTTATGAGAACCCTGTAAAAATTCGTCTAGTATTTGAATTAAATTGTTCAAGGTTTTTAAGAACCGACATATTATATTCTGTTATAGTCCCAACATAACCAGCAATCCGGTTTTGAAAAATAATTTCAATTAATAGACACAATGGTTCTAGAATATTATTATAGTACTAGGTGTGTCCACGACTCCGTCCGCGTCGAATCTAATGTAAAAAACAGTGCTTAATAAAATCATTTGAATATTTTAAGTCCATTTATCCACTCTTCTCTCGTACTTAAGTCGCGTCGTCATTAAAATGATAGAGTGAACCGATTTTAATGAAACCAAGACTACATATTACTTGAGGATGTGCTTTATGATTTCAGTTTTATCGTAAGTACTGAGTACTTTAGCAGTGATGCGTGTTCATACAATTAGACAAATATAAAATAATATAGACAGACATTTCTAAAAATGATTGTATCTTATCAATCAATCAATCAATGTATCTTAGTTATTCCAAAACAAATGCAATATTTTTTTTTACAAAAATCTAATAAATAGTGACATTTTAGATTTACATTGTTATTATATGTATAGATAGTAGAAAAACAGAATGAGATAGAAGAAGATGTAACAATAACCAAACAGTTTTTGTATAACTTTAAATTAAAAAAATATAATAACAATCATAAAGTACAGCAGCAATAAATTTAAGCTGTAATTTATTATCAACATATTAATTTTTGCCCTGGTCTTCACTTCTATTCTTCGAATTAAAAAGATTTGGGGAAGTCTTTACTCTGAAACTAATTTACCTATTAATTCCGAAATCTCTGTCATTCAATAACTTCCCAGTTTCATCGCAATGGGAATAATACTATACGAACACATAACAGACAATACAACATCAAAAATATTATTTTTTCGTATACTAGCTTTCACTCGCGGTTTCGATAACGTTTATATCCGGGTGAAAAGCGAGTACGTACTGTAGTCCGGTGAAGCTGTTAAGACCTTGCTAGGTCAATAGCGTAGATAATTCGAGAAAAAAAACGGGTACCTACGTACTTCTGTATACCCTTGAGAACGTACTCGATATGCAAAGTTTTACTGCAATCAAATGAACGTTATAGCAGCGTATAGATATAAAACGGACAAACAAACATAGATTTTTATATATAAAAAGACTAGACTGTGCTCGTGACTCGACGCGTGCATTTTATCATTTACTCTCTGTGTTAAAATATATTCGCATACCATTTTTTTAAAATTCACATTACATTTTTTGTTTGACAATCACTTGAATGGTACAACAGTCAAGGTGCCACAGCGCCGTCCTATAATGTGTTATGTTAAGATGGATAACCTTCGCCTCAAAGAAACACTTAAATATTCTATCTTTTATAATAATCGTTCAAATTATTTTGGACTTTATGAATCTCACATATTGATAAGATTTATTCATTTTAATATTATAATTTTATTTATTAAGGCACCAAACAACATAATAAAATATAATCATTTATACTATATATACTATAATATACTATAATATTATAAAGAGGTAAAGTTTGTGAGTTTGTGACGTTGTAGAGGGTAATCTCAGGAACTACTGATCCGATTTGAAAAATTCATTGTTATATAGCTCATTTATCGAGGATGGTTATAGGTTATATATCATCACGCTAACCAATAGGAGCGAAGCAACAATGAAGAATGTTTAAAAATCGGGGTGTTTTTTCCTCTTGAGAGCTTTCGCTGCATATTAGTTAGCCCAAATTAACTATATCCACGCGAACGAAGTCGCGGGCAGAGGCTAGTAAAAAATAAGTTTAAAATTTTATCATTATTATTAGTAGTTTTGTTTAGTATTTTACTAACCGTATTTATGTATGCACATAAATACTTATCAAAATACAATCATATTTAAGTATATAGTAACTTAAAATGGATAGTATCAAAATGATAACTTATATTGTAGACTACGTGTGGAAAATAACTTAGACTAAGATAAATATGTTATATATGTGTAATCTTATTTAATAAACGACACATGTAACTTATCAGATTATTAAAATAGATGTTATTTTTAGAAAGAGGACGATGAGACAGTGTTTTGCTGCGACCACGAATATTGATTTTAAAGTTCGTGTATGGTAATTGTGGACAGTCTACAGTATAATTAATTATCGTATATGAATTAATTAATCCACTTGCTTGCCTTCTGCTTGACGGAGATGATACATAAATAGTATTCATATAATATATAAATAATAGATAGATTTAAGATATCGTTAATTGGCTAATTAATATCATATTTTAATGTAAGGTTACGAGTTTCTTGTAAACAAAACCTTTGAAATTTAAACTTAGTTTTTCATTGTAATCAGCCAAGGTTAAGTGCGCGCGCTCTATCGATCGACCTTCTCATGTCCACTACAAATGCGTACGAGTTTCCTCACGAGTTTCCCTCATTATCAGTGATATCTATATTATTATGTAGTTATTCAGAAACTTAATAGCTAATTTTCTAAACAATAACGGTAATTAGATACAATGTTTAATAGGATAAGTTCCACGGAGGACTTAAATTGAATTATATATAAATAGTGCCTGCGACTTCGCCAACGTGAATAGAGCTTCAATCTATCCCTTCTGGATTAAATATACTCTATGTCCTGCTCTGTACCCCTGTCAACGTTTATGCAAAATACCATTATGATCGGTTGAGGCGTGAAAGAGTAGCAAACAGACTCACTCTTATTTTATTACTATATTATTAGTTAGGACTAGTTAGGATTGATTTAGATCCTTATCACAATACTAGTTGTACCCGCTGCTCCGCACACGTTTTATTAAAGACTAGCCTCTGCCCGCGACTTCGTTCGCGTGGAATAGATACAATAACACGCAGCAGTTCTCAAAAAGAAAAACATCCTGATTTTGAAATTAGTCCGGTGAAGCTGTTAAGACCTTGCTGGGTCAATAGCGTAGACATCTCGAAAAAAAAATTTTGAAACATTGTTCATCTGTGCTCCGCTCCTATTGGTCTTAGCGTGATGATATATAGCCTATAACCATTCTCGGTGAATAAGCTATATAACACTGAAATAATTATTCAAATCGGACCAGTAGTTCCTGAGATTACCCCCTACAACATCACAACGCCACAACATCACAACGTCACAAACTGACAAACTTTACCTCTTTATAATATTAAGTATAGACTGAGCCCTGTCCGCGTGTAATCTAATTTAAAAAAAAAACAAAGGCTAATAAACTGATCTGAGTATATGTTCTATACCTTTTTTTTCGTACTTAAGTCTTGTCGTAATTAAGATTACAATAACTTTTGATAAAGTGAACCAATTTTAATGAAACCAAAACTAAATGTTATTCAAGCATATGTTTTGTGATTTTTATGTTAAATGTATAGAAATGTGTACTTGTGAGAAGATGGACAGTTACAGAAATACTCTTTCAAAAACATTTGTTAGTACAACACGCACGCCACTTACCGTAATACGTACCGTGTACATTAGATATGTAAATACTAACAGTGTGCGTAATGGGATTTACCGTCATCAACATATCTGGAACCCCTCACTTACGCTATATAAGAAAGTAAAGAAAATTTAAAGCTATACATAGTCTTACAATATGTCTTAAAAATGTTATTATATAGATACAATATGCCTATATTGTCAATATAATTAAGTATCAGCGACCATACAAATCAATCTTTTGACTGTTCCAAGAGAAATAGTATGGAACTCTGTTTATTAGCAGCTAATATCTTATTAAAAAGACTTCGCTATCTTCAACGTTATTATTAATTATAATATTTAATTGTATACAATAAGTTGGTTATTATTGGTTTACTTTTCTGATTAAAAACACATAAAGAATTTAAATCTAATGAATGAAATGAATTAATATTGCTACTGAGCAACTGAACGTCAATCTGTCAATATTTTTGAAGATACCTTTCTGTCTCACCCACTTTTAATATAGAGATTTGTAACCTAGATTATTTTCTTAACAGTAAATAAGATATTTCAAACATTTTCTTACATACAAACCTTGTCCTGAACACAACACGATAAAAAAAGATCAAAAATAGAATTAGTCAAATTGGTGCAGCCGTTCTCAAGTGATGCGTGTACATACATTCGGCGATTCATTTTTATTTATACAGATACTGTGCTATAAATTTAGTGACAGATTTATCAAGATAGATATACAACTCTTTAGAAAAATAACTGAGTAAGGTTATGCAAAAAAATGAGGTCAAGTCTGCTACCAAGTTGCATTTGTTACAAATGTACTTTTATTTAAGATCTAAAAAGTCATTACATGATCATTTTAAAATTGTTTCATTAAAATCGGTCTACTTTACCAAAAGTTATTGTAATTTTAATGACGACGTGACTTAAGTACGAGAGAAAAGTAGATGAGTAATATATATAGGACTTAATACATGCAGAAAATTTTATTAGACATTTTTTTTACATTAGGTTCCATGCGGACGGAATCGCGGGCATAGCTAGTAAATAATACAAATATAGTAAAATGGACATTATATATATATATATATATATGTATTATTAAGGTATATATTCTCCGTGTTTGAAAACAGCGATTTTCGTGGCGATGGATTGTAATATAAAGCGCTTATTGATGTCGACATAGGTACCTACAAATAATTTAATTACAATCAACGGTCCAGTTCCACAAGTTTCATACCGGTTAGCAAAACTTCAAAAATGTCAATTTTAGTCTATAATGCTTCCTTAATATATTACAATAATTAATAAGAATATATTAGGATCAAATAGCAGTGAAAAAGACCATATGAATAAATTATAATAAAAGAATAAAAGCCATTATATAATTAATATTATTTTGATCTATTCAGAATTTTTAACTTAATACTTATGTTTTCTTAATACGATTTTTTTTTTCGAACTGACTACGCTATTGACCCAGCAAAGTTTTAACAGCTTCACCAGACTACTAAGGCGAGCGCGTGCGGCACTCGGCCGATTTTATTTGGGCAACTAGCTCAAGGGTGCACGGCACACCTCGGCCTGGGCTGCTGCCCGACACGTGCAATTCGCGACCTATCTGAGCTGACCTAAGCTAACTATTCATACATATATGAGTTGTTGAAGCATATATGTGTACCAAGCATACATACCTCAACAACTCCTATATATATTTCGTATCGCATAATTTTCCAAACTATTTCAGTTCGATAAGGGAAAGAAACAAAACCCATCCACTTTCATGTGTAGGCGTGTATGCGTGCACGTGCGTGGGGGTGATATGTGAACTGTTGTTGCACTGATGTAATATTTTGTGTCACTGTATCGCGCGAGCAGCGTACTCAAGGGCTCCACGCCGAGGGAACGGACCTAGGCTTGAGCCGCTGCCGAGGAGGGCCTAATCTGGTCTTAATACGAGTATATAATGTAATCCATTAGAATTACTTCAGATATTTACTAAGAATATTTTCATAATAACATTCTAATCCTATCTGTCCAAACTAATATTATAAATGCTAATGTAAGTATGTTACAGTTGTATTTCCAAACTTGAAAAAACTTAAAAAACCTACAACCGGATTACAGCGACACCCACCGTTTCTAATTATTGTGAAACCAAACACTTCAGGGACTCACTTAAACACGTACTTACTTGCTTTAGTGAATGACTCACACATGTGTGGAAGGCATTTTGATGAGGGAGCCGCGCCATCATTCGTGAATAATTTCGTTATGTTTGAAATACGAAAGGTCGTTAAATCGTTTGGATATCGTTCATACAAAAATACTAACATCGCCAATAAAAAATGGGAGGGTGGAGTTAGAAAAGCGAAAATTTAGGGTTATAGGTATCTTTTGATGGCAAATTAAAAAAAATACAAATAATAGATATTGTCAAAAAAATTGAAAAGAAAAATTCAGGTACTCTCTAATCTCCTAGAGGTGTAAAATATACTTTAAACCTATTCTCGTATCTACCAAATAGGTTTATTTAAATTCAATAAAAATCGATGCAGCCGTTTCGGAGGAGTTCGAACACTTAACACAATGATAAGAAATTTTTGTATATTAGAAGTTTTCCGTGAATAAACCCAAGGAATGATGCTAGAATATTCCGTAACGCGTTACTGGCTAGCATCCATCCTCGAGTTGACAAACAGTAACCAATTATCTATAGCTGTGTTCGGAACCCTTCATTTGAGAGCCAGATACCTTGTATTTAATTTACCGCCGTCCATAGACACTAGCAACACCAAGGGAGTCGCAAATGGGTTGCCAGTGGAGAGGTGGGCTTCCGGCTCTCTCACTGACCGAACGAAATGCAACAATGCAAGCATTGTTATTTCACGTCGGTGTTTCTGTGGGTCGGGTGG
Organism: Antheraea mylitta; assembly: GCA_014332785.1. Classification (NCBI taxonomy): domain Eukaryota; kingdom Metazoa; phylum Arthropoda; class Insecta; order Lepidoptera; family Saturniidae; genus Antheraea; species Antheraea mylitta. Next base: position 744,029 of record JACEII010000088.1, read on the forward strand.
TACTACCTCAGGCGAGCCAACCTATTCATGCTGAAACCAGTTATAGCTTCAGCGTGTGTCTACCACCTTTAAGAAGGTGACTTTCAAATGAGAATGTTAGCACACGCTAAAGGTTATATATAAGGAAGAGATATTCTATTCATCATGATTACCCGTGATGTCCTCATTTATGTGACTAATCTTAGAACATTATCATCTTTAAACACATCCTCTCTTAACATTAGTTCGTTACTATAAAACACCAATGCCGACAATAATAAAAAACATACATATATAACCCATACATATTATGTACATATATAACATCGCCCTTGCCTTTATTCCTTATTTCCACACACCTTATAAATATATTATTTAACTTGAGAGATGAAATGGCATAAAGATAAACGTAACAGTCTATTCTCGACATTAAAATCAGCCATTCAATACCAACGACTCTTCGTAAAAACATAAAAGCGGATACATCTTAAAACAAGTATCTAAATTGCAAATCTCACTTGATAAAAACGCCGGCAGGTGGCTGGATCGGCAAAATTCCCATTACCCTGTGTACCTTCGGGACAAACAAACTCCAATTCCTCCTTATCTTTTTGTTGGTAGCTACCTGAAAATCAATGGAATTGATGTAAACATCTCAAAGTATCGCAAATAAATATATACATTAAGATAAATGAAAATTATCGAATATCTGATCTAATATTTTTATGATGCTCTATATCTGGGAGAATATACGATCAGTGTTTATTTTATTTTATTTTATCTTTTTTATTATTTCATTAAATAAATTTTAACTGAACCATTCAAAATTGCAAGTAATAGATAAAATATTTTTTTTATATTTTTAAAATTAATATGCTATTGATAATATATCAGGTATTTTATAAAGCAATAAGACCCCTATTACAAATATGAATTGTTACTCTTATATTAAAAGGATATATATTAAACTGTAACGTCATACTTATATAGTTATACTATGTATATGTATGTATATATCCAATATAATATTGCATATTATCTCTTTGGGACTCAAAGCACAGTATCTAACCCCTTTGGTGGTATGTTGCTATTTTAGATTATTCTACGTTGTTGCCACACTTGACATTCGCGGAATTCCCTACACAGACAGAGACCGTACCGAAGAAAAAAAAGGATATATAGGATTACATAAAATATTTACTGGATTTTAATAAATTACAACCAAATTATAAATAGAATTCTTTGTTAAAAAAAACAGTTGATTACTGAGATAAGGAAACTAACTATACCTTCTAGATTTTATAAATTATTCTGATAAATAGTAACATTAATAATGCAAATTCAATACCATCTGATATTGACTTTGTCTGGCCTGCTAACCAACATAATTTTATAAACAAGTTCTGTATTACCACTTTAAACTCATGATTACCTAGAAAGCTTCGTTAAAAATAAAATTATTTAATTATACTTGAAAATGTGATTTTAATTGGCTATCAAAGTAATTACATTACTTTCTACGAGAAATATTATTTCGACATAACCACTTTCAACTATCACTTAGCACCTATTGTTTCATCGAAATCAGAAAGTGAGTTATGTAAGTCATTGTATGATGTCTAATAATCATACATACGATTCGGTTAAAACATTTAACATCCATGAATGAGGAAATAAACATTCAAAGTTATTAAAAAAATCTGAATTAATTTTTAGACTATTACGTAAAGAACGATAATCATACTGGTATCATAAATTTACGAAAATAATTTTGTATTGATTAATGCCCTATGAATATTTAAATTTAGATTTTTAAACTTCCTAGATTCGATTATTATTTTACAGGAAACCTTTACAATGTAAAATATCGGATAAAATTATTTATCTAATACTAAATTATAAAGAGGTAAAGTTTGTGGGTTTGTGACGTTGTAGGGGGTAATCTCAGTACCTACTGGTCCGATTTGAAAAATACAGTGTTATATAGCTCATCTATCGATGATGGTTATATGCTATATATCATCACGCTAAGGCTAATAGGAGCGAAGCATCAATGAAGAATGTTTCAAAATCGTTTTTTTTTCGTGTTGAGAGCTTCCGCTGCGTGCCAGCATTAGACCAACTATTCCACGCGAGGTCGCGGGCAGAGGGTAGTTTAATATAAAATTATTAAAGTTTTAACAAACTACCATTTTTATAAGCACGATATAATACTTAAAAAATGTAAGCATAGCACTTGCTTTCATTTTTTAATGTTTTTTTCTTTTGTACATAAAATATATGGTTACGATTATAATCAGCGCAAATAAAGTCGCGGATATCAGCTAGTTTTATATTAACCGTAATACTTAACGTAAACATAAAGAATTATATTATTTGTCACATACATACAAAAATAAGATAAATTCAAAACAAATTTAAAACTGATCAGTAATCTAATTTTAAACCTGAATACCGACTAAATATAGATACTTCTGCAATCACACCTTTAACTACAGTACCTACAGGAAGCGAGGAAACAAGATAATCAGCAAGATCCGGTTCCGTGTAGTGGTATTCTTGTTTAACGCTGTGCAATAGAGAAAAAGCTTTACGTCTCACTCTATTTACTGACATGCCAATTCAAAAGCCGGGTACCATGTAAGATGCTGTTATTCTTTCGGTATTTGAACGTTACGTTTTTTTACTATATATGGCTTCGTACTGCATGATAACTACAGTGCAATTAAAAAAATGATTACCACATGAATGACTACATTCCTTCAATAGTCGTCACTGTCATATCGGCTTGTAAATGGCTCGGAAGCTAAATATGTGCTAACAAATATTAAAATATAATAGTCTAAAAGTGAGTCACTGTGACGGGTTAATAGCCTGTGCCAATGATAGCGTTCCTATGAAGTACAGGCGCCCTTCCAACCGCTCGATTACTAGATACATATTGGGAGAACCCGAAATACAAATGTTACAATCTGATCGAAATCCAGTCGGTTATAATTATCTTGTTCTACCACCCTATCCAATTATAAACTTTGTAAACTAAATATATACAGGCTGATCCCGGAATACAAAACGCCTAAGCGTGTTACTATGGCTTTCCTTAGCAATTATTTCATTAGCAATTCCTTGTGCTACCACCCACTCAATTATAAACTATGTAATCTAAAGATAGGGCCAGCAGCTACTGTCTCTTGAAATCTATAAAAACCTTTCGTTTATACAATACATATTATAAAACAAAGCCACGTCTGTCCGTCTGTGTATTCGCGATAAGCTCAAAAACTACTGAACAGTTTTTCATGCGGCTTTCACCAAAAGTGATTCACGAGGAAGGCTTTGGGATATAATTTGTCATTTTTTTATTTATTATCAGGCCGGAACAATGTCCGCCGGTGCCGCTAGTATTAAGTACAATAAAGTATATAGTAACATTTGTAAAAGTTTTGTGAATCTTATTCTGTTAATAACATTCACTCTAGTATAATATGATGTACAAATAATCAGTATCCTATTCCGATCTAATATTATAAACGTACGTTACGTTACGTTTGTAAAGGTACACCTTAACTATTGAACCGATATTTATAAAATTTTACTTACACATTGTCTAGAGTGCAAAGAAGGATATTCTCCTGTAAAAATGTACTGTTCTTGAAAGATGGATCAGAACTACATTAACGCGAGCGAAGTCGCGAGCCAAAGTTTTTAAATTATGAATCTATGTTACTTACAGATAAAAAGGATTTTGTGAATCTGGTAATGTTGATAACATTCGCTCTAGTATAATGTACAAATAAGCAGTCTAATAAATAGTTATGTGTTAACCTGTCTAGACAGCTAACTCACCTAGTATAGAGAACTTTGTTTGGATATGGCCTCGTATTTAAAACTCTAAAAGTAAACGCCTTGTATGTGTATTAAATTGTAAATATCACAAGCCCTTACAAAAACAAACAGGTGACAATATAATAACTAAATTGTATTATGTATTGAATTCACATTACAATAATATAACGTTACATTTAATTATTATGCTTTTAAAATGTTAAACGACGTGAATAATAAATAATCATATTTTTAAAAGATTTCATCCGGATCTATAAAAGATAGGTACATAAATCAAATTGATAAAGGTTAAGGCAATCAATTAACAATTCTAAATTAATTATTAACGTTAAACACTAAATATTAATAGAACATCGTTTAACCTTAAAGAATATCATGTATTATTTATTAGTTGTGGGACTTAAATCATTTTGAGAAGATATAAGACTGAATACGTAACTTAAGGTCAAACGCATTAGTAATTTTAATTACGTGTACCTATTCATTCATTGTCGATAAAACTGATAAAAATAACAATCATGCAAATAGGAAACGAGAATTAGTTATATATTACTAAGCATGTATGTAATTTAAAAGTAATTTAAGACATTTATACAAGTATAAATATTAGGTAATATGAATTCTCAAATTTAAAAAAGAATCTGAAAACGTTAACGGAATGAACAAATTGAATAAAAAGGTTTCATGCATCTTCAATTGCAAAGGATACTGCAGGTATTTTGGTGCTTCTATCGTCTTTTTTCTATCGACGTATGTATTTTAATATCACTGTTTCTTCCTCATGCCTTCTCAGTAACACAAAACCAGATTAACGAGAAAAAGGTTGACCTCACACTTCAACTCTGGACAACACACAAGTAACATCTTATGGATTCATGTAATGTTGAAGAAATATATGTCAATATCCTCGATTCCAACAAGGCATAGCTGTAGAAGCCCAGGATTAATTATACGATGCTATTTATAAGGCAAAGCTTTCTAAAATTATTTTTTCACGTATTGCTATAATTATTGTCCTTCGATCGCTGTCCAATGCGGATATAAGCAAAAGCCAGGTAGACTTACGTACATACATAATAAGTTAATGGCTTGTTTGAAGGAATGGAATACCATCAAATATAAATAGCTTTCACCGTATCATTTTTGCCGTAACAGTTACGTTAGCTAAGCAAACGAATAAATCAGCGGATCGCTTGCATAAGATTACGAATTAAATTTTTAATACCATGATAATGCTGATACGCAATAAGACACAGATATTTTGTTTATTTAAATAAAAATACATAAATGTAAAAAACTAACCATTGATCAAAAACGCACAAACAAGAAATATTCGCAAGCCGGCCATAGTATTGGATCGCGCACTATTCACACAGCGTATCGACATGGTGCCTTTCACCGTCGCACGCGCACTGATGACTCCAGACCACTCTGCACGTAAATGCCTCCCTCCGTCCACCAGACGACCTCCGCAAACAGCTTTCTCCTCAGACCCCTATGACACTCGTCACTCAACAAATAAAGACACTACCGCCTCGGTGTCATAGTTAACGACCTATACGCATGTAAATATGTAATTCAATTTGCATAAAATTAGCGTTCCATGCAATAATATTATAGCCTATGCAAATAGTAAGACACAAATTGCTACGTTATCAACGCTTAAAATTGTTCAATTATGCGTACTCAAGTTTATAGCAGTGAAGAGTTATTCTCATTAAAGATGAGAAACTAGATCTAGGAACTATACCATGGTGATAGATTATTATATAGTACTTGCTTAGGTAATCACTACACTCATAAAATATCTGCATAATCATTCCGTTCCAGTTGCTGCACTGAAAAGCTAATCTATATTGGTATTCATGAATTTAGATTCTTTATAGTGAGGAATAATATAATCCATTTTTTAATTGAGCAATAAATCTATAACCAAATTATTTTTTTCCGAAATGAAAACGCTGTTGACCTGGAATGGCTTCACAGCTTCACCGAACTATTAATAGCCAAATGAAAACACAGACCCGTATGCTTTCTTCGCATCTGTTTTAAAGGAATCGTACATACCAGGGGAAATAGTTAACAATCTAACCAATTGGGGGGAATTGGATTAATGACGTCTGCTTAGTGTCAGAAAACCGTTGGATCACAATCACAACAAATTTTGTTACTTCTATTTCTAAGTTCTTCAAGAAATTGGATTATATGCAGTTGGGACGAAAACAGGGTATGAAGTGTACCTGGATCAATGACCTAAAAATTCGAAGAGAGTATGACAAAGAGAGAGGAAGGAAATATTGATTTCCTAACAGAAACAGACTAGATATGATTAAAACACATGTATTCCTCCGATTAATAAATTAGAATACTTATAATTGCTAGGAGTTGCAAGTGAGATGTGTTAATATGTTAATGTTTGACTAGTTTTAAATCATATTAAAATCTCTCTTTCTATTTATGATTCACTTACAAATATTATACAAATCCTATGACTTATTACCGTGAATAAAGTGACACCGAAGTCTATTTGAGACCTTTTTATAGCACATGTTATATGAACCTACACACTTATACAACGGACGTATTCGCTACTTATAGGCTAAAATAGGACAACAATAGAATGTATTCATACAGAAAACAAATCACTTCCACTATAATAGTTTTTTCCATTTATTATGATTAATATTATACTCGATAACATTAGGTTAGAATAACATATGAATTAGAAAACCGAGATTACCTGGAAAATACTACCCGAGGCCATTAAATGCAATGACCGAAACTTATCCCTGCACACTCTTATAGCTATGCCGGATTTTAAATTTATGATGGCATGAAAAACTCAAATAATCATTGCTTGAAATATTGTTCATTATATTGATATTTTACTTTTAGCAGAAAGTTTAACCCGTAGTCAGCATATATTTTTGTATATAGTATGTTTGAATAAAATCTTGGTACATACACATTAACACCACCGCACTTGCCGACCCCTGCCGCGGCCGGCTAGCGGTCGGCTCGCATTATTATTTTTCGCAAGTCTCACATAAACATACCGAGACGATTTTTAACTTAAAAATCATCAAGCTGCTAATATACAAAACGCAGTGCGCTCGCCGAACGCTACTTTGTTTGCTTGTACTTGTTATACTTTGTTTCACAAATTTAATATTTTTCTCAATTTTTTCAGTCTTAGTTCGGTTAGTTTAGTTAGTTTTCTCCATGATAAATATTTAAAAAAAGGTTAGACTTGTGGAACAAAGACAGCTCGACCCGGAAGCGTGTGGTGGTGTTCAATACGTAATTATCTAAATTATTTATTAGTTAAATTTAAAAATAAAATTGTCCCAAAATCTGTCAAGATCCACCAGCCAAAATTAAATGATAGGTATCTGTTAGAGAATCTTCCAGAAAGGAGGATCTTCCAGCATTAACTTGTCGTCTCTGAACACTACCATTTTCTAGGATTCCCCCACTCCATTGAAAAAAAGTTAAACACTTTGTTTTTTTTAACTTAGCAGTTTGCTTCCTGCATTTACTTGCCTGCGCATTGAACTATTTGCAAGATATTCAAACAGCGACTTTAAGTTTTGTTCGAATACGAATTTCCGCCAGCTTGCTTTGTGGTCATTTTTTCAGTTTCTTAGAAATAAGTTTCTAGTTGTTGTAGATTGTTAAAGAGATAAGAAAGAGATTATTATTAAGATAATCTGCCAAGTTTCGTTTCGTCTTCGTTAAAGCTTTGTAGTGGAAAAAATACTCAAAAAAATACTGAAATAATATCGTTTTACGTTTGGCATTTTTAAATGTGGTCCTATAATCTTATTGTAATATTGATAGATAAATAACCAGTATTTATTCGTTTTTGTAAACAGAGGAAAATATAAGATTCATATTGATACTTCTTTTAAAATAAATTTTTGATGTTGCATTTTTGACTTATTTTGAAAAAAGTTAAAAAACATGATAACTCAGTAGTGTTTAACTTTTGCATAATGTATACGGGACTAAAATTATCACGAATACTCACCCCCATCACCTCCTAATGAGAATACATGTAATTACTAATTACCTTATATAGTTTTATGAACCCAATAATAAATTAATTAGATTTAAAACCACAATAATGATATAGACTATATTAGATTATAGATAACTATAGTCATGGATCAAAATGTGTATATGGAAATTAATTTCCACAAGGGGTTTTTGGCGGGAAATCTATTATGTAGTGGATTCTATATTTTGGCTTTAGGCTTTTTGACTCTATATTTTGTCATATTGGTGGTGTTTTGCGTAAGATAGTTCGATTGTTGTGCTCAAGTGAATTAGGTGAGAATAATACCACGGAGTATGAATTCCGAGATTCCATAAAAACTTCATGAAAAGTTCTAACAAGGGAGCCAGTATCTTGTTAGAACATTGAAATTATCATACATTTGTATTATTATTACCTACTCAACAATGGCAGTAATAATCTAGACGATTATTTGCCAAAAATAAAATTTAAAAAAAGGCGTTACAATTAAACTTTTACATTACATGCCTATCTCTTCATATAGACTTCTCATATAGACAAATAAGAAATACCTTATTATACATTATTAAAACTAGAAGTATTAAACTTTTTTTTTCTCGAACTGACTACGCTATTGACCTGGCCAGGTCTTAACAGCTTCACCGGACTACAATATTGAACTTATTTGTAATATTTATTTAATGAATATATCTTAATATTTTTTATTAAATGTATCCGAATATTCCAAACGTAGCTGCTGTAGCAGCGACCACAGAGTGCGCTATATAAAGAAGCGACGTGTACTGATCGCTGAAAATGTAATGTCAACTTGACATATGTAACTAAAGTGTTAGTGCAATGTTATTTATTGAGAAAATACGATTATTCTCTTTTTAATTAAATTACTTATCCATATATTTATATAAAATTGAGAAATTGAATGAAAGAAGAAGTTAAACAAAATGACGACCTTACGAGAGCGGCAACTTAGTAAGTATTGCGATTTCATGTTTTACTGTTTGGTATCACAAATATCGGTGTAAATCACCAAGTCTCTGTTCCAGATGCTTTGAAGCAAATGCTTAATTTAAATCAGCCATTAACAAAGAATATGGCTAATGAGCCTGTATGGAAAGTGCTGATTTATGACAGGGTCGGACAAGATATAATATCTCCATTGGTATCAATCAAAGAGCTGCGCGAACTAGGTGTTACTCTTCATGTGTTAGTATAATTCATTTATATGTAAACGGAGTAAAGTTTAACCCATTCTTTTATTAACATCCAATATTCATAAAATATATTTAAAAAGTTCTAAATTACTATATAATTGTGTATATTGAAATAACTAAATTTTGCAAAGTATCTATTAACGTTATTTTAGTCTGTAAAAGATATAATGATTCTACACACTTTAAAACATGTTAAAAACAAGAAATGTTAGTGTGACTGTGTCATAATTTTAACTTAGGTAATGATAAATGGTGATGATTTAGAAAGTAACACTAGGTCATTATAAATTTGAATTAATGTAGTATAAGATGAATTCATCTGCATTTTCAGGCAACTACATTCAGATCGAGATCCAATACCAGAAGTTCCAGCAGTATACTTTTGTGCACCCACTGAAGAAAATTTAGGCAGAATATGTCAAGACTTAGACAATGGCATCTACGATCAATATCACCTTAACTTCATATCTCCTATAACAAGACAAAAACTTGAAGATCTAGCTGCATCTGCTATTCAGTCAAACTCGGCTGTTAATATTCATAAAGTTTATGATCAGTATTTGAATTTTATATGTTTAGAAGATGATCTGTTTATTATGAAACATCAACAGTCAGATGCATTATCATATTATGGTTCGTAAAATATCCTTATATAAGTAATTTATTATCAACATAAAATTTTGTGTTCTTACCAGTATTCATTTCTGTCTACTTCAGTTCAAATACAGCTCAAGAAAGTAGTAAAGGAAAACTAACAATATAAGAAACAAGTTTCCCTTCCTGAAGATAAATTCATATATCAAGGACTCATCAAATGAATACTGGTAATGGAAACAAAATTTAAAATTTAGAATCACAGTTAATATAATTTATGTTACATTTTTAGCCATAAACAAAGGTGACACCAAAGATACTGAAATGGAGATTATTATGGACAATATTGTGGAGAGTTTGTTCTCTGTATTTGTGACTTTAGGTGGGTATTATGTTATTTTATGTATATAGCAATTTAATTGATTAATACTTTATTACTGTTGATTATAGAATTACTGTAGTAAGAAATAGTTTTATGATTTTAATGATATATTTATTTACATCACTATAAATATTTAAAAATTACTATTTCAGGCAATGTTCCCATAATACGAAGTAGTAAAGGTAATGCTGCGGAAATGGTTGCAAAGAAATTGGATAAAAAATTGAGGGAAAATCTTTGGGATGCAAGGAATAATTTATTTCATGGGAACACGGGACAAACGGGATCATTTAGCTTCACCAGACCAATGTTAATTCTGTTGGACAGAAATATTGATATGGCAACACCATTACATCACACATGGACATACCAAGCGTTGGCCCATGATGTTCTAGATTTATCACTAAACAGGTTTTATTGTATACCATCTTTATTAATATAATCTCTGAAGACAGATATTTACTATGTATTTTAAAATAGAATAAATTATATGATTTATCTGTATAGATAAAAGGTATCATGTTTTATAGAAAATACTAAATTTTGTATTGTGTCATCACTGAAATTTTAACTTAGGTATGTTAACTTGCTTCCTTGTACTTTGATATTTGATTGAAAAAGGCATTACTTTGCAGAAATCCATCATAGAATACTAAGGTGGATGCTACTTTGCACTTCCGTCTGGAATTGGTTGACCACTATATATTTATACAAAATATATGTTTATTAATAATTAATTTTCTTTTTGTTGTAGTTAGACGTAGTGTGGTCAATCAATTCCAGGCGAAAGTGCAAAGTAGCATCCATCTTAGTATTGCTTCCTTGTACGTCTGTTAAGGGTGGAAATTTATTATTGACTTTTATTGGTACTTGATTGTCTCAGAATTAATATACTAAAATAATACAATCTTTAAATAACAAACACTCTTTGAAAATTATTTTATGTTTAATCGATTTCATTATAGTAAAAAAGATTTTTTAATTAGTTTGCTGTCAAATTCATAAAATTTATAGCTAATATAATAATTGGGGATTTTCAGTATTTTCTTAAGCTTATTGATATGAAATATTATTTATCAGAGCTGTGGTGCCAGAGAATACTGGAGCTGTAGTCCCAGAACAAAAATCAAAAACACGAATATGTGACTTAGATCCTAAAGATCCACTATGGTCAGAGCACAAGGGCAGTCCATTCCCTACAGTTGCTGAAGCTATACAGGAAGATCTTGATAAATATAGGTATGTAACTTTGGACATTTATTGTATGTATTTGTGAATGAAGGTCCATGTCACTACTCTAATTGGCAAAGGGAATAAAAGGTATTTTATACATATGTAATGTATGTAACTGCAATGTTATTGATTACTAGCCTCTGCCCGCGACTTCGTTCGCGTAGTAATAGTTACTTTGGACTAACTCTAACACGCAGCGGAAGGAAAAGGGACAAAATCCCGATTTTGAAATAATTTTCAACAATGTTCCACTCTTATTGGTCTTAGCGTGATGATATATAGTCTATAACCTTTCTCGATAAATGAGCTGTATAACACTTACAGAATTTTTACAATTGGAGCTGTAGTTACTGAGATTACCCCCTACAACATCACAAACTCAGAAACTTTACCTCTTTATAATATTAGTATAGATTCCTTTTTTTTTTCGATCTAACTACACTATTGGCCTAGCAAAGTCTTAACAGCTTCACCGGACTACTAACTAACTTTATTTTCCTTTTTTACTAGTGAGTATAGAATTACTTTAGTAAGAAAAAATAATATGATTTTAGTTATACTTTTATTTACATGTCTATAAATGTTTAAGGAATTACTTTTTATATTCTTAAGAATATATTTATCCACTTTAATTATGAATTAAAAGCTTATTAACTAGCCTTCTTCTTACTACTTTAGCTACAAATCTTTTTTATTAAACATCATTGTCATTGTCACACAAGTAACATGTCCGCTGTTAATGTAATACTACCATTTTATGTAAAATTTCTATTCTTATTATCAACACAATCTCATCTGTTCATATTCAAAATGGAGTGGCAATTAACTTGTAGAATATGTTTGGAAGCCAGTGATGTGATTTCCCTTTTTGATTGGGACAAAAATAACGAATAACTGAGTGAGAAAACCCATCTTCTGCTGTGGGGTCGAAGTGTGTAAACGTAATATTGTGACAAAGTGTCTTCTGGCGATTTTAGTGTTCCAATAAGATGGTAGCCCCTTTGTTAGAACTTTCCAGAATTTTTTTTTTTTTCGAAATATCTACGCTATTGACCCAGCAAGGTCTTAACAGCTTCACCGGACTACTAAGGCGAGCGCTTAAGGCACTCAGGCGATTTTATTATGGCAACCAGCTCAAGGGTGCACGGCACCTTGGCTGTTGCCTGTGGCATGCAAAATCGCGACCTATCTTAGCTAACCTAGCTAACTATTCATATGTGTATGAGTTGTTGAAACGTATATGTGTACCAAGCATACACGCCTCAACAACTCCTCCATATATTTATTATCGGAAAATTGAGAGTTTTTCAGTTCGATAAGGGAAAAAAGTAAACCCTTCCACTTTCATGTGTAAGCGTGTAGGCGTGCACGTGTGTGGGGGTGATCGTGTAGTGTTGTAGCAGTGATGTATATTTGTGTGTCACCGTATCGCGCAAGCAACGCACTCAAGAGCTCCCTACCGAGGGATCGAACCTAGGCTTGAGCCGCTGCTGTGGGAGGCCTAATCGGGTGTGCGGGAGCGAAATTAACCCCCAGACCACGGCGGCGTGATCTGTGGTTACGCGGGCGTGGGCGTGAGCATGCTTTGTTTGGAGAGACAGGCTGGTACTGATCGTTCACTGCCGTTATTTCATCAAGAGGGTCGATAAAAATATGTCGCGGACGTCTTCTATGACGCGCAGCGTTCGGCACGGGTTCGTATTGTGCGGCGGATACCACTAAAGGACTGGGATGATTCGCGGCTTTTTCAAAATAACTAATCGTAAATGATTTTACGTACGCCCAGATAGAAGGGATCTCTAGGTCTCTATGGAGATCGACTCTCCGGATGTACCACGAGGCACCGGTCACTTTACGTAAAACACGATTTTGGAGAACCTGCAGCTTATGAAAGTTATCTTTGGACATATGAGCAAAAATGGGGCAGCTATATGTCATCACGGGACGGATACACGTCTTATATAAAGTGAGCTTGTGTCTGAGGGACATCTTACTCTTATGACAAAGCAACGGATGGAGGCGACTCAAGACCATAGCGGCTTTGTTTCGCATTCTGTCTATATGTGAATTGAACTTTAAATGTTTATCTAATGTAATACCGAGATATTTGACCTCTTCGATCCAAGGAATATCGATTCCGTATAGCCTGATGGGCTCAAATTTATTAGTGCGTTTCGTGGGATCGAAGAGTATTGCGGCACTCTTATCGGGATTAACTTCTATGCGCCATCGACGAAACCATTCACCGAGAGTATAACGACTTTTTCGATGCGCTTCCTAAGAAAGTCCGACCGCCAGCCGGAAGTGTAAATAACGGTATCGTTAGCGTAACAACCTACCTCGACCCACCGAGACCGAGGTAGGTCACTGATGAACAGATTGAAGAGCGTGGCCGCGAGTATGGAGCCCTGTGGCCCACCTGAGCGTATCGGGTGGGGCAGGGATAGTTCACCATCCACTCTGAAGCGGAATGTCCTATCAGTGAGATAATCGCAGATAATATGAATTAACCTATCGGGTACGCGAGATTTACATAATTTATGGATGAACCCGGCGTGCCAGACCTTTTCGAAGGCCTTGGCGATATCGAAGAAGACAGCAATTGTGCGTTTCGGTTTACGTTTCGGATCGGCGTTAAATTTAGAGAAAATGTACTCCGTGAGGCTGTGTACTTGATTCGTGCAAGAGTGTTCAGCGCGAAATCCGAACTGCTCAGGTGGTATTAATTTTAAATCTGTAATCGAGAGTTGAAGACGGCTCAGAAGGAGCCGCTCGTAAAGTTTTCCTAAGGTATCTAACAGACTAATGGAGCGATAGCTAACGGGAAGCGTAGCTTTCTTGCCGGGCTTGTGAATACCTATCACTACGGCTTTTTTCCAGACGGCTGGAAAGTGACCCTGGGACATGGCCGCATTGAAGACGCAGACCAATAGAGCTATCATGCTATCAGGAAGGAGTTTCAGAACCTCGTTCCTGATCCCATCGGGACCTGGGGACTTCCTAGGCTTGAGACGCTTGATTGCGCCTGCAACTTCATCGTAAGTGATCGCGGTTAGGGTATCCGCCGGAGGAGACGCGAGTACATGCTCCGCAGCTGATTCGATTAATCCGTTATGGAAAGGGTCAGTGTTATCAGTGTTTGGCGAACACTGTTTCTCTAAGCTTGCGACAAGGCATTCTGCTTTATCTATGCTATAGAACGCGGGAGCCAACCCGGGGCCTATGTCGAGAGGAGGCATTAGAGTGACCATATCTGATTTGAGAGTTCGCGCTAGAGTCCAGTACGACAGGTGAGACGGCTGGAGACCCTCCAGGAGTCTATCCCACGTGTCGCCCCGGATCTCAGAAATACGAGACTTGACTGCTTTTCGTAACAAACGTAAACGATCGCGATTCTCTACAGACGGGTAAGCGTCGTAAGCTCGAGTCGCGGCGTTCTTTTCCGTGATCAATGCTCTCACGTCGTCAGGGAGTATAAAACGGTGATCGTTCGCCGCTTGTACCTCTTTCGAGGTCACCCTGACGGCGGTCTGGAGATAATCAACCCAGGAATCGATGGCCGAATCCGCGTCAGACTTTCCAGAATGTTTTCTTGTCAACACATGAAGTTTTAAAAAACTGAACAATAAATTTTTAGCTGCTAGGATAATCAATTGTGACTATTTAAAGAAGTTTAATCTTACAACAGAAGTTCAGAGGCAGAAGTGAAGAAATTAAAAAGTTCCATGGGCTTGGATGCAGACAGTGACTTGGCTCTCAGTATGGTAAGCGACAACACCCAGCGACTTACCAGTGCTGTCAATTCCTTGCCACAACTTATGGAGAAAAAAAGACTCATAGATATGCATACCACAATTGCTACAGGTAAGAAACATATATATCGTTAAGATTTAGAATCTCTTAAATATATTTAATTACAGTGAATTAATTAATGTGAAACTGGTTATTGGTGCGCTAGAACAGTAATATAGTCTCGTAGGTAGTCACGGTAAACAGCATGACGCTCTCTTATACCGTCATGCGTTTCTACATTATCACTCTCAATTACTGTCTGTGTGTGTATGCTATAGAATTCTTTGCTTCTTTGTGTAAACTACATCAATATTTTTATCTGCCTTTGATAAATTCTTAATTATAAATTATTTTAATGTGACTTACAATATTTGATTATTGATAAGAATGAATTGATAATAATATTGATGTGAAATATATATTCGTGCGCCTTGGCAGTAAAATAGACCCGTATGTCTCACGATAAACGGAATAACGCTCTTTTATGCCGTCATGCCTTTTCTCAGCCACAGTTCTCGACTTCTGTTTGCTGAACTGTGTATGTACTGTATCCGACTCTATTATATTGGATATGTATGTTATTATAATTCTAATATCAACTTAAATGTTTGTAAAATCCATTGACGGTCATCTTGACTTCGATTGTGTATTCGGTTTCAGCAATACTAAATGCAATCAAATCAAGAAGGTTAGACTCTTTCTTCGAACTGGAGGAAAAGATTATGAGTAAAAGTGGTGCCGTTGAAAGCAAAACAGTCATGGATCTAATAACAGATCCTAGTGCTGGAACAGAAGAGGATAAAACGCGTTTGTTTATAATATATTACTTATGTACATCACAACTACCTGAAGAGGAATATAAGAAGTTTGAAAACGCACTTATTGCTGCTAATTGTGATATCAAACCGATGTCTTACATGAAACGATGGAAGTAAGTAAAATATTCATGTATACATATATTTCTGGAATTTGTATATGGTGTTTTATTTAAAATGCAGAATAAATCAAAGTTCTTGATGTCACTAAAATTTCACTGAAAACATAATTTTTCTAATGTTTAACTCATTAGACAATTATTTTTTTAGTCCGGTGAAGCTGTTAGACCTTGCTGGGTCAATAATGTAGTCAGTTCGAAAAAAAAAACTTACTAGTATTTTAATGGAAAATATAGGTTAACTATTTGACTCCCACTGATTCGTCGGCTTTATTTATTATCCTAACAATATGTCGTATACACGGATGAAATAATATTAAAAAATTTGAAAGGAAAATTTTCCTACAATTTTTTTGTAGTGCTCAACATTTCTTAAAACTTTAATAAGATGTATTAAAAAATTATATTGTGATTATTGAGATAGAAAAAGACTAGTGTTCAAAAAGTAAGACTGGAAACAACTGTTTGATGTTTATTAAGGTTATAAGTATAGTTTTTGCTTGAAACAGACACAAAAAGAGACTTCTATCATTTTATTTATATAGATTAGCATCACACTTTCAGTACTGTATTTTTTTTTCTATGTTTTGTAGCGTATTCTAGTCCATTATGCCATAAATTGATATTAAATATAAACACAGTATTAATGTAGTTATAGTACCTATACATCTTTAGTGTGATCATCTGTGATGTGTTGTGTGTCTCTTTGTTATTTTTTGTTTTTTTTTTTTTTTTAATTTTGTATTATAACATTAATATGACCGACTTAACGTTCGTGTATCGTCATATGGGCTCACATCGAAAATTAGAGCTGCAGTACTACTGTACTGTACGTTTTGCTGAATGGGTTCGTCAATTGTTGGACTTTTCTTTTTTTCAGTTTCAAATGTATCAAATTTTGTTTCTGTTTAATTTGTTTGTGTAATTTAATTTTATTTGGTTGTTCCAACAGTAAAGTATTTCTTTCTAATCCATTACTTATCCATTTTTTATATTTAAATATCCTTATTATTATTATAAATCTGAGTTTGTTTACTTATTACCTGAGCATCATGAAATTTTGCATACACATTGTCAGAGGTATAGTAAAGGTATAAAAAAAAAAAACAAATAATGCGGAAAAAAATATTATTCCCGGGAGATAGGTCAAATATAGTATATTCAAGCGAGCGAAGATATGAAAATAAGTTAGTTGTTAATATAAAAATTATATCGACAGAGGCTTCTCAAAAATGTCAAG
This sequence comes from Antheraea mylitta, assembly GCA_014332785.1. Lineage (NCBI taxonomy): Eukaryota > Metazoa > Arthropoda > Insecta > Lepidoptera > Saturniidae > Antheraea > Antheraea mylitta. The sequence continues at coordinate 761,279 of JACEII010000088.1, forward strand.
TCAGTATGAAGGCGGCGGTACGAAGACTGTTTCAATGTTTTCCAAACTGGTGTCTCAAGGATCCTCATTTGTTATGGAAGGAGTCAAGAATTTAGTTGTTAAGAAACATGTAAGTTATTGTTTTGTTTTCCTTGTTCTGTACTGTACAGCAGTAATATGATCGCTAAGTCGAAAGGTCATGAGGTCGATTTTTGCACAACATTCACTATTGTATGACGTAGGTCTATGCTTATCAAAGTAATCTATATTGACTCCCAAGGATTTATGACGACACGGAAAGGGGTCGATGTCAAAGAAAAAAAAAGGGGTCTATGAATGCGGTAATACATACCGTCAACTCAAATAATGGTTAAATATGAAGATATATCTCTCTACATAAACGATAGAACTTGCAAAACATAAGGTGTGTGTAGGTGGTAGAGCCACGCGAAGCTATTAGTGGTTTCAGCATGAGTAGGTCGGCTTGCCCGGGGTAGTACCAACCGACACCTAGACACACCCACGTGAAGTAAGTGCTTGCATTGTTGCGTTTCGTTCCGTCAGTGAGAGTGCCGGATGCCCACCTCTCTCGCCGACCCCCCCCCCCCCTTTCCCCATTCCTCCCAAATTTTACGTGAATAATTATTATCACTGGTTTAATATAGAAAAAAATGCGCAAAGAAAAAGAAAATCTAATACTTGTATATACAAACTAGCGGACCCAGCATACGTTGTCCCGCCGAGACAATAAAAAAACCGTGACAAATTGTATATCGAATCCTTCCTCATGAATCACTTTATCTATTGATAAAACCGCATGAAAATCTGTTCAGTAGTTTTTGTATTTATAGCGAACACACGTGGTGAAAGACTTTTCTAATATATAATGATAATAATAACTAATAATATAAAAAATCGAAGTAGTCATAAAAGACTGAAGAGAAAACTCAAAACAATGAAATAACTATATTCTTTTTACAATTTTTCAATTAATTACTGTTAGTATTTTTTAAATTACATTTTTAAATTGTAATTGAAAAGTCTGGTTTTCACATTTGTCGGCACTCAGAGCAATAATTGTGTTCTTATTTTATACATTTTATTATTTAATCAAACACATGATGGGTTGTAAGAGCTCCATACAAACTAAAAATATTACATATAGGCGCTATACTACGCGTCGCTAGCTTGGCGCAAGCGCAATACGTCACGAGCATGTCGGTGACTCTTCATTAGCATGTCAGTGACGCTTACTCGTAATTTTTTCTCCTAAAAAGAATTGCACAACGTGGCCTAAGAATCTTCGATTAAAAAAATATATATCAACTGATTTTAAATTCAATTATGCACACGAGACTCACTCCATGAAAAACTTGATACATTATAAAAATTATTGCACTTTTAAAGGCGGAAAAATGTATTCTTACTAACTTTTATATTTTGTTTGTCACTCATAAGGATAATATATAAAATGTCCTATAAAAACTTAATAATAATCCCATAAAGTATATGCGCATATTTAAATGAAATAAAATAACAAATCGTAGATAATTACTACGTAAAGAATGAGTTCATGGACATCGGCAATTACTAGTAAGATACAAATATATAGTCTATAGAATAGATAAAATAAAATACCTACTTACACATAAAAATCTAAACAAATAAAAATCAATTGCCAAATGTATGTAAGCGTATCATATCACAACGGCTGCACCTATTTGGCCAATTTTTTTGTTGCTATGTAGTTGTAAGGAAGATGTTAGTATGAAAGAAAATGTTTTAAAATTGATTAGGATAAGGTAAACATTTGAGTGAAAAAAATCTCATATAAAAATTTGTGAGAGAGTAAGGAGATTTTCAAAAATAATGAGAAATTAACGTTCACTTGTGATTTTATTTTATCACATGGTCGTACTGTAAGGGAAGTAAGAAGACCAAATATCTCAATTCCCGAAGCGGGTATACAGTAATACGCGTAAGAAACTGTTTGGATTTGGAAACTACATTTCGAACGTTTTTTTTCCTAACTGAACTATGCTGTTGGCATTAGGACCCATTACGGCTACACCGAACTACTCTGCACATATTGAACGTTTACGTAACATCCGTAAAGTAATGTAAGTAACGTTGAGTAAATCTATATTATCCTATACATCCCAAGAAATTTCACTTCGATAATGATAGGCTTAATGATTATATCGAGAAAGCATTATTGATGTAGGTTCGATTCCTTGTGCTCGAGAGCTTAACCTAGAGAAATCCAACCGAAGCTTAAGACGCCGAGGAAGGTCGCAGCGGGTATACGGGAGTGAAGTTAACCGCCCGTCCACAGTAGCGTAATCAACTGTCTCGTGGGTGAAACCGCGAGTACGTTATGTTTAAAGAGTCAGAGGGGTATGAGTTTATAGATTAAGAGATTTAGTAGTGGTAGAGCAACGCTGTAGCTATTTTAGCATGAATGTGTCGGCTCGTCCGGGGTAGTACCACCCTCTCACTGAAAACAGACGTGAACTAACAGTGCCCGCATTATTGCGTTTCGTTTGGTCAGTGAGAGCGCCGGAGGCCCAACGTCCCTCTCTCCCCTCCGTTACCCTTCCAAACATAGGCTGTCAACGCACTTGCGACTCCCTTGGTGTTGCTAGTGTCTATGGACGGCGGTGATCACTTAACATCAGGTGACCGACCTGTTCGTTTGCCTCTTATTATTTAAAAAAATGTTATGATTTTATACTAGAAACTGCCGGTTAGTCGTGTGGTGGAAGGCGCGCTGGGGGGGAGTGGCGGCGGGGGCGAAGGGGGTGCGGAGCTGACGTGGCTGGACCCACGCGCCGCACGTACTGACGCTATAGGTCGAGCGCGCGCCGCTCGGCACCCGCCACCAACAGACGCTGTTGTCTTCTTAGTCGGTGGCGGCAACTACATTGAATACCATAACCTCATCGATTTCACTAAGGTTTTTCTATTTTACAACTAATTAATCAAATAATAATCCTTATTTTTATCCTCTATAAGTTTCAGCGATTGATCGCAACCCCTTGATATCAAATGATGGGTTAAGATGGAAAACACGCCAAATCTAAAGAAGGTCCAGTACTTAATTGCAGCTGTCAGGACACATCTCCAAGTGCTTCACGACAGATTTTTAACATAAGGGTGGTAGTTATACTAACAGGCTTAAAATAAACCCTACAAACATGTTACGCTTTCTTCACGGTGTATTTGTTCCTTCACTAGTTCACTCGAAAAATATCGAATATACGCCAAACTATCCGGTGTCTAAACACTTAGTACTATGAAGCCAACACCTCTACTCTTTAATAATATTATGGAGGTAAAGTTTGTGACGTTGTAGGGGGTAATCTCAAGAACTACTGGTCCGATTTGAAAAAATCTTTCAGTTTTATATAGCTCATTTATCGAGGAAGGCTGTATGATATATATCATCACACTAAGACCAATAGGCGCGGAGCACAAATGAAGATTGTTTGAAAATCGGACTTTTATCCTCTTGAGAGCTTCCGCTACGTATTAGCATTAGCTCAAAAATAAATAATCCACGCGGACAAAGTCACGTTCATAAATCGTAAACAAAAGAAAAATTGCGACTGACAGTATTCGATCCTTTACTTGCTGGGTGGTAGGACATTACAGTAGATCCGACTACACGAGGTGTAACACTCGCCATATGCTTATGCTTGTACTATATGCTATCTAGTATACATCCATTTAATAGGGATGTTTACCCTGACTAAACCCGTCACAGTGACTAATTAATCAGCCTGTAAAGATCCCCAACTGCAGACGCTCGCAAGCCAGCATAACATTATCAATCGCTGATGTATTGACAATCTCTTATTTGTCGCCGTTGTCTTAATTGTATTGTGTGTACATGAAGACACAGTGCTGTCACTATGTCGTGCTATTATAAAAAAACACATATTCGAAAACTACACACAGAAAACAACTAGCAATATTGTAAAACCTGATACACGGCTTACTTATAGTACTTGGATATTGCACCGGTCAAAGTATGTTAGAAACCTATAATGAGAGCCTAAAGTTTTAAGGCCCTCAAATTCTAAGTAAACATAACTTTACAAAAATAAAGAAATTTATCGCAACTTATGGAAACAATTAATTTTACACGACACCATGAGTGGGTGTTATTTCTGGATAATATTTAATTAAATGTAGTCTGTTCATTATGAGAAATAGTGATATACCCAGTATCATCTTTTGGAAAAGTAATGGATACACAGTAGATTCAAATGATGAATCCAAACAAAGATATTTTTAATACTACCATTAACTTTTGAAAATAAATTCGTTTTTGTTGCTATATCAGGTTGAACTGCATCATTGTAACTGCGGAGGTCTATGTCATGGATTACTCTTATGAACAAAATTCTTATTTTGATTATACAAACTATATTATATTATTATAAAATTGACCTACAATTTGAGCAATTGATTTCAAAGGACATATAAGGCATGCGACAACCTATAATGAGAGCCTAAAGTTTTAGTGACAGAAAACATCACGTTAAAACTATAACATGGCTACAAGCATTTTAAATGGACACCCGAATAGCCTACTATCCTCTAGTTTAAAATTTGTTGCTCACCGAAGTGACCTTTAGTTATTTATAAAATGAATAAATAGGTAACGATTATGTTTTCCTGCAACCAATTAACATAATTGTGGACCAATATAAAAGATGAGACTTATTAAAATATCTTTTGAATATACAGTTTCATAACAAAGTAATAATATAAATAATTTACTTACAAAAGTTTTTTTTCTTGTATATAAACAATTCATTATTTTATCTGCGAGTGTAATTACACTATATAAATATATTATTCGAGATGCAAAATTTATAGGTCAATGATATATTAATAAAGTTAATAGCAATATCGTAATTACTTCAGTATTTTCGTTATTTGTATGATATTTAATAATTGTCAAAAAGAAAATAGGTAACATATATTTTGAACCGTCGTTTGAAACCGTCTAATCTATAGCACTTCAGATTTCTTGAGCCACCATTGAAAACTTGTTTTTCAGTTAAAGTATGCAGCATTTTCATTTACAATTTACGACAATTTTTGGAATGTTTTATATTCTTCGAGAAGTTAACAATATTCGCTCCATTACAAAAAACAAGAGACAGAATTACGAGTAGTCGCGACAAATAGAGTAGTACATCCTAACTAACAAATGCGAAAGTGAAAATGCAAAATCTAATACTAAATATTTCATCTTTCAATGAGTTATTTCCATTAACGATATTATAACTATAGATACGTCATAAGCGCTTCAACAGCTCCTTGTTAAAACTTGGCTGACTAGCTTCTTTTTAACGGGCACAAATATTTCAATCCGCCCGTATCTAAGCAACATACTACTATCATTTTTTTTATCTTTTTCAATTTTTTATCTACACCTTTTTAGTTATATCATTGATTTCCAATAGTTAATTAATTTTTTAAGTAGATGAAGAAGTTCAATGTCATATTTTTCTTACAGCAACAAGCTGCAAGTGGTACCTCGAGGAAGATTATCTATGGCGCCACCACACTACCGAATGCATCGCAATTTTTAAAACAACTATCACTTTTGGGTGAAGAAATACAGTGAACATTCCCATTGTGTTATATATCTAATGTATAATTTATGTATAATTATGTGAAGTTATAAATTTGTCGGGTTATTGATGAACCAATGAAATACGTGTCTCAACAAGTTGGCATTTTATTTACAATGACATTGAAAATATATCTAACATCTAATGATCTACGAATAAATTTTGATTGTTTTAAACATGAAGTATAAAATCTAAATCACAAGATTAGTTTAATTCAACATTAATCAGATCTTTAATTCATAATTACATAGTTGAAAAAGTCAGTGAAAACTATAATCGTGTTCACAACCGAACATATAATGAATTTAAATTTATACATTTCTTAAAAGTAAACTTGTTGAATTTGTATCCCAGCCCTTAAACTATTATGCTTAATTAAATATAGAAAATAAAGTGTGTTTATTTAAAACGTTATTTCACCTTAAAATACATTAGATGTGTTGTGAATACAAGAAACATACGAAATGTTACTAGTTTAAAAAATAAGGAACTTCAAAATCCTTCTCAGTTTTGCAAAAACTACCGCTACGCGATTTGAAATATATAAACTCTTCATTTGAATCTAAAAAATATTATTTATTCCACATCAATTAAAATATTTATCTTCTGATGATTATTGTGATATGATTTTGGCACAGGAAATTTCAGCAAAGTGATACAAAAATATAGAGAGCTTACTCGAAAGCTGGATACGCCACTGACATTATGTTACTATTTCACAAAATACTTCTGCAATATTTATACATTGAGTATTATGTACAAATACTAGAATACAAAACCGTATCAATAGTGAAAGTATCACTTTATGATCTATCAACTTAAAGCCGGTTATTTCACATTGACATTTAATGTTACCCAGCAAACTGAACTATAACAATTGTATACATCTTCTAGATACACTTTTTAGGTGCTACGCTTAAACATTTTAATACTAAATAAGATGAAAATGACGTTAGATTTCAAAATTAACAAACACGAATTTAGCATAAAGCCTAGCATCAGTTGCACGTAAGTTCTAATCAATTGACTGGACTTATTAACTAAATAATTGCAAAGCCCTCTCTATTCGCATATCCAAAGTTTAATGTCAAATTCCTTCAATTATAATAACGAACTAAAACTATTTTGGGAATGAATTCCTATAATAGAAAAGTACTTCGGCACAATCTGTGTTAACTTTTATTCGAAATTAACGATATACGAAATCGAGAATCGTATACGTTTTTCGAACTAACTGCGTTGTTGGTCTGACGGTCCTTCACATCTTAACCGGGCTACGTAATATCCTAAACATATGTAGCAAGGAGGGTAGTTATAAAAACGATGAGACTGAATGACACACCGGCGCGTAACTTACTTCAGTCGGCTCTTGACCACCGTACGTGTAACATCTCAATATACTGAGTGACTAAATGTATGTACAACGTTGTAAACCAGATTTAAATATTCATAGTTATTCTAGTATTTTAATACATCACACTTCAATGTATTTATATCGCGTTTGTGCATTCAACAAAACTGGTACATTTAATAAAAAAGAGTATCATAATTGTGATATTTTAAGACTATGCTAGTATACATGGATATAATTAAATATGAAAAGATATACAAGAAACATTGTGCGGATTTCAACAAAATATTATTAGATTTCAGAACTGCGTTAATAATATACAATAACGCAAATTCGACGTTATTTTATTGACTTACCCCACGTTGGGTTGCTCAGATCTATTTATATCTTCGATTTTATTTAGGCCATACCCATACTAGCTGTTGCACTCTCAATAAAATGATTAGAATTTTACAATCCACTCAAATTGTACAGTCGTATACAACCATTTTCCAATCACACCAAATATGAGCCACCCATTTGTAACAAAGGCAGATTATAGAACAACTTTTTCAAAGAAAATTTAATGAATATATTTTTCCGAGAACACATTTGCCACGGATATCCAATAATAAGCTAAAGAAATAAAACAGTATTTACCGAACTAAAGATATTATATAACTAAAATACATTGCCACCAACACTGCATCAAAACATGGACGTCTTAAATATTTAAGAACACATTTCACAATGACATAAAAGAATCATTTTGAAAATAACGGCAAATTAACTTATCAATACAACATCCAAAGCTATGTTATTGATCTTAGCAACACTTAAATACATAATTACCTACTACAAGAAACGCTACTTACAATTATGCTGATTAAGGCAGGCAGTCATTGAAAGTATTACGCTAAAGCTAATTTTTTTAAGATTGATAATTCAAAATTTTTTTTAACAGTAATTTTAATAATAAAATCTGTCATTGTAAAAAATAAAAGTATTGTCTGGCCTATATTACATTTGTGTTATATGAAAAATAAAGTGTAAATAAATTATTAATCACTGTAAAATGTTACATATAGTATTTCATAATATTTTGAAGGAAATCTTGTTTGTTTTATAGTGATATATGGCATTTTATACAGAAATCCATTTGTAGTGGACGGAAAACATATGTTTTCAGAAGTATAAAGAATATAAAATTTCTATAAAAAATCGAAGCAATTTATTTCATTATATTTTAAGTTGGAATGTTAAATCTTAATTTTTGCAGATTCAAGTTTTTAATTTAACTTAAAATTACCAAAAGAACATTCCTTTTATCAATATAATAAATGGAATGTGCAAGAAAAAGTACAGTTAAGGAATAAAAAGTTGTATAATCTCTGAAGGAATGTGTAGTAGTCATGAATACAAGCAATAGAAAAAAAGCAAAGGAAATGATACAGTAAGGTTTAACTACTTTTCCCAATATTCTGTTTCATTTATACTTTATTCCTGGGCTCTCAAAAATATATGATATGTACATCGCGACTTTCGTAAAAAAAACCATGAAAATCCTGAGCTTTTTGAAAATCTAGTTTATGGTTTGATTAAAAAATAAAACTCAATTATCATAATAGTTTCAGTCTTAACTTAGGTTGCAGGTTTCTACTCCAGAATCATAAAAATGTGAATATTTTTTTGGTTAGGTTTGATTATGGTTCCATGTTGGATATCTGTGAAAGATCACTCAAAAAAGTAGTTATTTACAAGTGAAATCAATAGAGAAATGTAAATATTCAAATTGAATTGATCACAAAATAGATTTTTCAACATTTTAGAAGAGATAAAGGACTTATGATTTAGAATCACAAAACTTACACTATGTATTATAATGTTGTATAATCGATTAACAATTTTCAAAGCACTACATCAAATGGTTAAATACTATTTCTTATAATACACTTATATCTCCATGAGCGAAGTCTAAGTAATAGCAGAAATATATATCAGATATTTAGATTATAAGTTTTTTAACACTAAAAGCATTTAATAAGTGGGTTATTCAGTCATTATTATAAATCAATTTGAACAGATTAAAGTATCAACAACATATTGTATAAAGATCATTTTCGTTTACCAAGCGATAAATTAGTATAGCTAACAGAAATAATTGTGAACCATAATTTAAAAGCAATAGAACTCATTTTGCTAAAAAATTAATAAAAATTATAATTGCATCTTTTATTTCTCATATGCTCCATGGTACTAATTGTGAGTGAGATTAAATGCAGAAAAACAATCACTAGGCATCTAGTTAAGAATATGTCGTCATTGGGTAAGAATACCCATGTCAACAAATTATCATGTAACAACTCTTTGCTATCATTATTTTGATTATAACAGATAACCATTTCAGTGTATATCAACATATGTTTCAATTGTATGCAAATAATTGGTAAGAAGTAACATAAAAATATAATCATAATTCAGTTTTATATAATGACATTAATTATATATTATCATTAAATTTGCAACAAACTTACATCTAATAAACGTTTATCACCATACCTATATTCATAGTTATCAGATCTGTAAAGAGAAGATTCTTAAAATATTTAAATTATTATTTTATATGTCGAAGGATTATCACCAGGACACGTCAAAAATTAGAATATTTATCAGAGGGGATATAATTATACAAGTAAAATTAATGTATTTAATATAAAGGTACATATGTCATGTAAGTTTCATTGATTTTTTCAATCAGTTTGTGTGAGATTCCTCAATGTATGTATGTTAATATATGTGAAGAAATATTTTTTGACTACTAATTGATTAAGCATTTATTTGATTAAATTTGAAATATTTTTTCTTAATGCAAGCATTAGGAGTGTGACTAGACTTAACGTCTTACAGTTCGTTGAATTTTATTATTTCTACTTAACATGCTTATTACAAACATTTCTAAAAGCATTGCATTGATTATCATGAAACATTAAGCTGGTTGAGCTTGTATAAAGACATTCACTTAGAACAAAAACCTATAATGCAACTGTTTGACAATGAATTTCAATTAATGTCACACTTACCAGTTCAAAAAATGTCACGCACATGCTGACCATACTAACAGTGTTGTTACTGAACAAACTAATGCATCTTTAATATTATTAAGTACCTTATTAAGCAACTGGTGTATAATGGAAATTTCGAAACTGTGTATATGTGAAAAATAGCTATTGTTTAGGCTGGCTTTGGTTGGTATTGCGACTTGAACTGCTGCTGTTTAATATCATTTTCTGCATTTGTCGAATCACTGTTGTAGCATGATACGCCTGTTTCCAACGAGACTTCGCAAAGTTCTTCTTGAGCTGTTCTGATACAGTACCATGAATGTTCTTGTTGCTGGCAGCGTTACCTGAGATCCATGGATGAGCCAAAGCTTGCCTGTAAACAGATTTTCCTATTATATATAGAACATATTTGGAAAATTGCTAATATTTATGTATATTAAACCTCAATTATAGACAGAAATATATATATTTTTTCCTTAGAAAACTCATGCAAAGCTTGAATTGGAGTAGTTTACAGAAATATTATTTTGTTGTGTCTAATATGATTATGATTACTTAAATACATATGTAGGTAAAGAATGATAAAATAGGATATATTCATGAATATAACACATAAATATTTGCACAACAAAATAAAAAAAAAAATCTTAAAGTTCTTTTCCAAGTTATGTAAAGAAGCTTGGTTGGTCTTCAAGAGGAAAAATAAATACATCCATCAATTACATTACACAAATCTTTATGTAAGAAAGCTCATGTTAAACTTGAACATATTTAGAAGATAAAATTTAGTACTCAGTATGTAAATTGCATAATAAATTACTAATTTGTGCATAGAATTTATGAGTCAGGCTTTAGAATCATTATCTACAAAAAGAATTCAGATTTTTAGTGATAAAGATAGAATGAAATATGGTAGATTATAAATTCATTTCATAAAAATAAAACCTACATATAGTATAATATACACCATTAAAATGGATGATTGTAAAGAAATAATAATTAACATAATGTGTCAAAGACCTTTTAAAAGTTTGCACAAAATACTTGATTAAAAAGTTATAGGAATATTCAATATCAGTGAAATAATAACAAAATCATCTTAAAAAAATACAATAACATGTTATTAGAACATAAAGACACATTATATATAAACATACAGTTAAGAGTTATCCCACATAAATATGAGAAAATGTAGATTACTTTGGTTTTTGTAATAATCATAAACAATTTCCTATGAATATATATTTCACTAGATTACAGTGCCGCTTTTACCAAAAAGGCCAACATTTAACTTGGAAAACAATAGTTACCTATTTGTAGATACTAAACATCTAACATTGATTTGTATGCAAGTACTTATTACCATCTAACACTCTTCAAACAAGAACACAGCAGCAATAGATGCTGATTTACGGCAGAAGTAGTTGCACAAATTTTACCAGACTTGAATTAAAATATTCATTTATGTAAATAATAAAAATACATAAACAGTTAATTCAATTAAAATCGATAATAGATATATCAACTCAAATATACACAAAATCGAATGTTACAGGTAAGGTTACATACATTACATGTTGCCCTAGCGATCATGTTTAATCTGATGAAGCTATAAAGGCCTTGTAAGGCCAATAGTGTAGTCAGTTTAAAAAAAATATTGCTCAATCTGATTATAATATTGACATAGCAAGGTCTTAACAGCCTCACCAAACTACCAGAAAACAAAGTGATTATGTGCGCATCAGCACAATTGAATTAAAATTATATTTAAGTAATTAATTTCAGTCGTATTTAAGCACTCAATCAAGTTGCATTACAGCATCACTATAACAAAACAGATAAAGCAATAACAACATAAAAAACCACTGTATTCCCACAAACAGGCATCCAAGAACACATATATAAGGCTAGGTCTTGCTTCTCAATCTCAATGTAGGAGACATTACTCATATTTGTTATCACTGGTAATGTTACCTGTTATATTTGTAACACATGACAATTACAGAAACTGTTTAAGATAGTGAGTTCACTATCAAAAGAACTAATCAACGGAATACTGTAAGAATACAAACTATCAATGAAGAGACAAATTAAAACAGTGGGTATTACTCAGAGCAAGTGAAGCTTTGACCTATATTTAATAAATATTCTCTCATATTCTTTCAATATTTTCTTATTTTGGTATACCAGTAGACCCAGATAGACACTCTCAAACACACAAAACCTTATATTTAACCCTTAACATAAATTTTAACATAGTTTCACTTCAATATAATTTAGAATGTTCATGAATGTCTGAATGAATATAAAAGACTTACTTGCAGGTGTATCTCTTCTCAACATCCACACACATCAGATGCCTAATAAAATCCTTTGCAGAATCACTTATGTCATCCCAATAAGGAGAATCAAATTCAAAGTCACCTTTTAAAATCTGAGCAAACAGATTAGCATCATTTTCATCATAAAAAGGTGGATATCCACAAAGTAAGATGTATGATATCACTCCTATGCTCCACACATCAACAGCCTTGCCATATGGCTTCTGTGCCAATACTTCAGGTGCCACATACCCTGGTGTACCGCAAGCAGTCGCCATAATTCCAGAATCCTCTATCTTGGACAATCCAAAGTCACTGATCATAATTTTACTGTCCTCAGCAGCACTATAATAGAGCAGATTTTCAGGTTTCAGATCTCTGTGTACCACTCCTTGCGAGTGCATATAATCCACTGCTTCCAACACCTGTCTTATTAAATTGGACGCATCTTTTTCGGTATATGAACCTTTTTCGACAATTCTATCAAACAATTCGCCACCGGTTACCAATTCCATAACGAGATACACTTTATTTTTATCTTCATATGTTTCTAACAGCTGGACGATATTTGGATGAGAAAACATTTTCTTTTCGTCGCCCTCACCCTTCGCTTGTTCACTAAATCTTTTCAGTACTCTAATTTCATTTTCTAATGAGTCTTCCTTACCTTTTAAAGCTTTTTTGTCGATGATTTTACACGCGAACAATTCGCCGTTTTCCTTGCTCTCTATCAAACGCACCTCGGAAAAAGCTCCTGTACCCAATAAATCTTTCACAATATATTTGTCCTCGATAGACGGCTGCTTCTCCGTTTCCTTGCTATCTTTTTTTGATTTCCTCCCAAAGTCTTTTTTGCCAAAAAGAGGCATATTTGCGCCTCAACTTAACAGATGTTGAACTACACTATCTTAGCTAAAGAGTCCTACGTACAATACAGAGTAGATCATATGCCAAACTGGTTGAGGACAGTAATCTTGCTCGGCTGGCTTTACGAATATTGCGTTGCGCAGGGTTCCCAGTAAGCAAGGTCGGGTCATTTGTCAAATTTGTCACGTTTCATTTTACACTAATTCAAATAATATATACACGTATATATAATTTTAAATAATATTATATTACTCTTATTTACATAATAACGGGATTAAAATTATACCGTTAGTTACCCAATATTTTTTTTGAAAACAGTCAAGCAAACGCTCACAACAAAGTGAACCGCAATGTTGCCATTAAACGGTATTAGTTTGAAAATGTAATTTCAATAAATGTGGTAATCATTTACTGTACATACTTTTTCACCATTACGATATTTACATAAAAAAAATCCTCTAGTCAAGCCCATACTGAAGTGGGATTTGTAATCTGGCAGTATAACATCCTAAAATAAAATAAAATAATTTTATATCATGGTAGCGCGCTGCGGGCGTTTTATTATATAAGATTCTGAAAAGTAGATGTAGTATAGAATTTTCTGTTTTATTTTTAAAGAAAATCATATCATCAAAATAATTCGATGGCATGCAAGACTAAAAAATTAAACACTTTAAAATATTACGAATTTGAACCAATAGATCCAGTCTAACAAAATTATTGGTATTTATTTTTGTTGAAGGTATGTGGACAACTGTACACAAATAACTTCATTTAATTATTACATAATAATATATAGTAATACCTCACTGACTTCCCTCAGTGAGTGGAAAACCTCTAAGATTCGATAAACCCTTGCCTCAATGTTCCTATTACTCAAAATTAGAGCCCTTAATAATTCGAAACAATTTGTATTCCCTAACGAAATATTTGAGTACATTTTAGAATAAAAATTGAGTGGTATATCTCTATATGTTAGATATAGATTTTGGATTGTGCTACCTCTACAACTCGTATGACTTTAAATTAATAACCATGTATATATATATATATAGGTATAAAGCTCAAAGAAAAAAATATTATATACATACTGGCTTTGACTGATGCCGACAAATATACTATCTTAAGATTAAGGTTTTATCCCTGTAACAAGAACTGTATATGTTTCAACTGTGTAAATTAAGATAACGTAGGGCAGTATCTAAACCTGGGTTAATCAAAAATGTACCTACAACAAATATTCTAAGTACAATTTTTTCACGTCTCTTTTGAAATTCGAATCATCCATCGTTGCAAATTGGATACCTATTACGTCGGTACAGTAGCAAACAGAAGATTATAGTTTAATGCTTAACGATTGTAAAATATACGTACATAGACTGTAATGTTTTTTTTTAATCAGGTCGTTGATATACACAGACACACACATATATATGTGTATATATCTATCTATCTATCT
>JACEII010000088.1:776347-798798 GCA_014332785.1 Antheraea mylitta
CTCCAGAACTGAGCCCTACGTAAAATCACCGGTGCCCCATGGTACGTCCGGAATAAGGATCTCCACAGGACCTGGATATGCCTTCTGTCTGAGCGTATATAAAATCACTTACACGTAGTTATTTCGAAAAAGCCGCGAATCATCCCAGCCCGTTAGTGGTATCCGCCGCGAACGATGAACCCGTACCCAACGCTGCGCAGTATAGAAGACGACCGCGACACATTTTTACCGACCCTCCTGATTCAATCACGTCAGCGAACGATCAATACCAGCCTGTCTCTTCTAACAGAGCGTGTTCTCACCCACGCCCGCATAACCGCAGATCATGCCGCCGTGGTCTGGGAGTAAATTTCGCTCCCGCACACCAAATTAGGCCCTTCTCGGCAACGGCTCAAGCCTAGATCTATTCCCTGGGCGTGGAGCCCTTGAGTACGCTGCTCACGCGATACAGTGACATAAGAGTTCTACCCTTATTTTTCGTTATCCTATCCTATCCTATCCTATATAGTTTAGAGGGATTTTTCCCAAACAAAATACATATAGGAGTTGTTGAGGCACGCATGCTTGGTACACATGCATGTTTCAATAATTTATATACGTATATAAGTTACCGGACTACTAAGGCGAGCGCTTAAGGCACTCAGCCGATTTTATTTTGGCAACCAGCTCAAGGGTGCACGGCATACCTCAGCTTGGCTGTTGCCTGTTGCATGCAAAATCGCGACCTATCTTAACTAACCTAGCTAACTATTCATATATGTATGAGTTGTTGAAACGTATATGTGTACCAAGCATACACGCCTCAACAACTCCTGCATATATTTATTATCGGAAAATTGAGAGTTTTTCAGTTCCATAAGGGAAAAAAGTAAACCCTTCCACTTTCATGTGTAAGCGTGTAGGCGTGCACGTGTGGGGGGGTGATCGTGTAGTGTTGTAGCAGTGATGTATATTTGTGTGTCACCGTATCGCACAAGCAACGCACTCAAGGAATCCCTACCGAGGGATTGAACCTGATGTATAAAACTAGCTTGGTTTGAAGGTGATAGGTATATATTGGAAATATATTTCAAGTAAGTTTTCGAAACAGTTTATAACTCTTAGAAAATAGTTTCAAGCAAGTGACATTTGACGCTTTCGGCATGATGTTTGACGTTTCGATACGGTGTTCATATATTTTTCTTTAATACAATGGAGTATAAAAAGGTTTTAATACAAGTCGAAGATAGTTATGATAAAGTAAGTGGTAGAGATTTTTATTCAGTTTTATGTAGGTTAGTTTTTATTTTAACTGATCCTGGTAGATGACGCTACGAATGGGTACTAGGCTTATTAAAAAAAAATGTAATCTGGGTATATGTTTGAGTGAATCCATGCATAGTTTGGATTCACAATTGGAAACGGTAGTTGTGGCTGCAATCGGGTATCAGTTTTATTTGCGGGGTGGCAGGGCTTTACAGCCTGACTGGGTCACAACCACCATGTACATGGCGAAAAAATCCGTAATAGTGACTCGCTTCTGCGCGTCGCGTTTCGGGATCAGCCTGTGCATATCCAGCGTTCTGTAGGCCGGCATGATAGTGGCGACCAGCGATGGATAGTGTGTCACTCGGTGGTCGCTATTGTTTTTGGATTGTACTGTGCTTACCATCAGGTATAGTGCAGGCATTTTGTCGTGGTACGAGAAAAAAAAACAATTTTTTCGCGTGATAACCAATTTGGTGCAAACGAAGTTGCACGGGTCAGCTAGTATATAATATGTACATGACTATCTATCAAAGCACCGCTCACAAAAACGTTACAAAGTCTATATTTCAAAAAGTGAAGAGAGTGTTTAACTGTAATAAAAAATAGAAAGTTTAATGAAAAAGAGGTCGAAAGGTTATATATGAGTTTCATCACCTCTTAGTAAACACATGACCAGAACTTGACATCACACGCTTATCAAGTGTGCCATATTTATATGAATACGACACACCTAGTTTGTTTGTTATGATCCGTTACAGTCAATATATCTACTGGGTTTTGGTGTTACGAAGCAAATTTTTTCTTTACATAGTATAAATTGCAGTCGCTTCTGCTGTCTGATCCCTTAGATCTTGTAAACTATTTAACGAATTTTAATACAGTTTTCAACAATTGATAGTGATTCAAGAGGAAGGTTTATATGTGTAAAACTTACATATTATAGTACAGAAAAGCTGATAAATTAAAAGAATTCTAATGTGATGTCGTAACAAAAATAGCAAATGCTGGCTAAACATAGATCAAATTAATGTACTAAGGAATTGTATATCTTGAAAAGATCCACGATAATATATATTTATCTCTAAAGGATAACCCACAGTAACCATTTTTCTCTTGTTACAAATATAATGATGTGTTATTTACCAAGCTATTTTATAAAATACTGTATTATTCCTTATACAATTAAATACATTACATACGTTGTTTAATGTCATGTAGATCAAAACTGTCTTTAATCGTTTTTTCTCGATCTGACTACGCTATTGACCTAGCTAGGTCTTAACAGCTTTACCGGACTATAATGTCTTTAATAATATTTCATTAAAATGGATATTTACATTGTACCCATGCGAAGTTGGGGCGGGTCGTCGCTAGTACATGTATAATTAGTATTTAGTTTAATAGATTTGATTGATAGATGCAGTCCTGTGAACCTGTTAAAACTTTGCCAGGTCAATAGCGTAGTCAGTTCGAGAAAAAAATTATTACTGATAGTAAGTACACAAAATAAGAGTTTTAGACAAAATATTCAATTTCTAAAAACCTGAGATAGTGATGGAATTGAGAACCAAAGTTTGTACAGAGGTACTTACACAAACTCATTTCATTTTTTTAGTTGGTCATGATCCAACAAAGACATGACCCCAATCCTCACAAAGAACAGTGAACAAGTTATATTAGACTGACCAGATTAATAAAACAAACATCACTTTTCGTGTACATATTGATTTGTATGTATGTTTTCTTGTTCCTGCTTTTGTTCCCACCCATCCTAGTTATCTTTAGAGGTTTTCATTCTTGTAATCCATGTAGATCCCAGTCGATGAGAACAATCGTACTTATGGAATGACGAGATAATCGGTAGTGACAAGGAAGAACAAGTCTTTACATCGATAACAGTGTAATTTCACCTGCTTGAGGACATGCTAAGTGTACGCTAAGATAGCTTATGTACCACCCCATGTTTTACTCTGCCAATCAGAATCAATGAATCAGCCACCGGTCGAAAGTTGATAGATTTTATTTAGGTTACAGAATGTGGCAAAAAGTCGTACATACAAATAACGTCTCAAAAAACATTATCCTCTATTTGCACAGTCAAAAAAATGTATTAGAGCTCAGGATTTGAAAATTAGCATATTTATTATATTTTAAAATCTATATTTAATATATACAATTATTTTTATAAAGAATGTTAAGTAACACAATTTTTTTTCCAGAATACTTCGGGCTATACAACAGAGCCATCTATTACATTTTTACCGAAATATTTCTATTATAAATGTTATCAATATAGTGCAAAAATATTTATTCTATATCTTTATGATCTGTGCATTAAAGGGTGTAGACAGACTAGCGTAGAAGCGACGTTTCCAACTTCAACCCTCGTACAATTTCCCTTGTCTATGTCACCCCCTGACGTCACCGTGAAAATCGACCAATCCTATCGGACGCAGTGTTCGATGGCCCTCTCGAGCGGTTTCACTACTTCGCTTCACTAAATACATTTTCTAAATGTTTTTACAGTGCGACAGTAGATATGTCTAGTTCAGAAATGTACCCAGCTGTGATTAAAATTATTTAAGATGGACAGTGCCGTATTGGTGTTGTAAAATATTATTTTCATTTAATTTTTATATTCAATGTCCTAGGTATTTAAAATTACGTTAAGGGGGTGGTGCCGTGATGCCAGTTCGGAAGCAAGGTGACATAATAATCAGAATTATATCGACGAAACTTAAGTCAGGAAGTAATGTGATACATTTTTTATTAATCATAAACCGCACATAGGGTAAGCTGCAACTATAATCACCCCTGCTGTGGTAACTAGTATGGATGGTATTAAAGGGTTGCCACTTGAAACGCGATCACGTCGCAGTGTTCTAATAGTATATATAAATCTTTATTTTTATTAATTTACAGTATTTTTTGTATTTTAAAATATGTACTAGTGTCAAATCTGTATACATAATAATTTCAAAGATAAATCATCTTTAAAGTTAGTAGTATTAAAGGAGAACCTAAGGACACATAATTTAGTCTATAATTAATTTGAAACTATATAATACTAACATTTTATTACATATACATATATATTTCATTTATTAGCTGTAGAAACATCTGTCGTTTTTGTTTAGATAAAATAATGCGGTACAACAACACCTATCTATTTTTGTTTAATAGAAAATAAGTTAATTATCCACTTTTTATACATACTGCCGTACATTTATTACTTTTCATATGCACTACAAACGTATTTGATTACATTATAGTAGATAAATTGGCTAATCTATAACTTCCTAAGGCTATATAGCTGTGTATAGTACAACTTGAATAAAGAACAGTAAACTGACAAAACTGTGTCGTAGGACAAATCTAAGGAGTTCTCTTTGACTAGTATGTGACGGTCTTTTTATAATGTTAAGTTTTATAAACCAAACGCGATCTTATATTTAGTAGTGGGCTCATTCAGAAAAATACGATCTTTATTAGTTGCAGATAAGTTCCTATTCATATTTCACTGTATTTAAGCAATATTTTCAAATTTTCCTTCAAGTGCTATTTAAACTTAACCAAAATTGAGGTTTAAAGAATGTCGAATTTCTAATTCCAGTTTATTTTTATTATTAGAGGCCCACCGAGCATTAGAACTGCTGGAAGATTATCACAGCAAGTTGATAAAACCGCAAGACCGGCAATTAAGGCTCGCCATCGAAAGAGTCATAAGGATATTCAAGTCGCGACTTTTTCAAGCTTTACTTGGTGAGTTCCATTTCATTTAATGCCAAACATACGCTTTTGCATGTAATCAATTAATACTCTACAGACACAAGATTAATATATTTAAAACAAGATATGTAACGTAACTTTGGCTAACTATCTCTCATAATACAAACTTGGTTAGGTTTAGAAGGCGCCAATACGTCCTTCCAACAAATTTTAACTATAATCTGCTGGTAATAAATTAACCCTGCGAGATTTTTAAGTAGTGTTCAATTAACGTCAATAATAAAATCAGTTTCACTAAAGATTAATGCATCATACTATTTCAAGAAATTATCATTATTTGATAATTAAAACATACCACGTTGTTTAAGGCGCCAATACGTGATTTCAGCAAACGTTAACTAGGTATAATCTGCTGGCAATAATTAACTCTACGTGATTCTTTTTTTAAGTAGCATTCCGTCAATCAAAATGAAATCCTTAGCAATATTAGTTTTACTAAAGATTAACGCATCATATTATTAAAAAAATATTACCATTTAATTGTTAAATTATAACCAATATTTTATAACATTTATGAGTTATAAACACTTACGTAAAACTATACAATGACTGTGATACAGTGATCATAGAAAGTATATGTAGCTCTGTAACTGACGATGCTCTCAAAAGGTCGGAGTTACAATCAATTTTAAATTTTACCCTACCTTCATTAGTTTTCGCTCAAATTCATTCCCATATGTTATATAACTTCTTTTAAATATCTAATAAAAATATTTATTTGAGATAAATTTGTATTTCATTATTGTATATTTAAAGTTCATTGATTGAATGAATTAGTTCGATCAGCTCACATCTTTTCTATAAATAAACTTAGGTACATCGTAACCGCACCGCGCGTCAGTAACGCTCTTGAGTCTTCCTTGACCACGACACTGCTATTGTAATCCGTAATATATTTAGCCGACGGTAGCAATGAACAACATACTAAATCAAATGCGTGATAGACTGAACAGTCGTGTTGAAAACGGAACAACGGTGCGATTTCTCAGCTGCATTTTGCTTTTGTAATTTGTAATATTGAAGATATAATGAAAATATTCGAAATAGGTATTTTTATATACTCTCATTAATGGTCTGAGATCACAAGAGATATATTCTTACCGCGTTATCTTAATGACAAAAAAACAGAGAACGATTTTCCGACTTTATTATTAGATAGATTTTCCTTGTGAAAATAAGAGTGAAAAGAACAACTTTTATCATTAATTCCTTCATTATCAAATTGAGGAGAACTATATATGTACCTTGTAACATTTCTGTAAGAATGTTTTTATTATACCTGTACTATATAGTCTGAGACAGATAAAAGGTGTGTATCCAGTTTATGTATTAGTCGTGAAACCAGAGTAGTTTCATTTTAAAAAATAAATTATATTTGCACATTCTGTGAATATTTTTTTTATTGTTATACTTTGTGAGTTTTAACTTTTGACCACGGTCTCACCTCATATTAAATTATTTAGTTGAAGATAGAAACAAAATCTAGAGAAAAACAAAGAAAAATTTAATGTTCTCGCCGGAACATAGTTACTTGGCATCAGATTTCCAACTTGTGGGTGGTCATTAGCCAAGCGACCATTAGAAAAAGACCTACCACCATGCTATGGTTGAATCAATTTCTTGTTCTTCACCGACATGTCCGGATAATTGAAGAATTCGACCTTCGAATATTTGACGATTTTTTAACAATATATTTACTTATCTATATTGATAAAAGTTAATAATCGAATGTAACACTCGTTTCATCGCACACGCATTATTTCAGAACGGCTGTTTGGCTAATTTTTTTTGTCGTGTTTGTATGTTTGTTACAAAAAACCGTATGAAAGAAAATGTTTGAAAAGACTGGGAAATAGTGAAACCCAAATATTCAGAAATATAAAAATGTGAGCGAGTAAATGAGAGAAAAGACAGTAGCTCTTTAAAAATTGTGACAGAACTGAGATGCATGTGCAGTTGTTCAGTTGCCTTTTATTTAATTACTTGTTGGTACTCCAAAGGGAAGATTTGACCTCATTTTCTTATATCTCAGTATACTCAATATACCCGTGCGTAGTAGTAATAGACATCTTGTATCAATCGACAGAGACCACGTAGAGAATTCGTAAACTCTTCATTGAAATATTTTAAGTCTCTATACATTAGTATATGTATATATTCGCAAACGCAATGCAATCAATCCAACAAATAATACAAGAATGCCCACTTAGAAAATACAGCGGTTCCCCAGATGCCCTGATCATTCTTACCGACAGCGCCCTAAAACGGCTGTAAGAATTAAATATTCAGGTATAATAAAAGTAACATTTTTTCCTCGATCTGGACTCGATCTCGATCTCGCTATTGACCTAGCACGGTCTTATCAGCTTCACCGGGCTACACAAAAGGTAACATAACATGGGGTCCTTCAAGCGTAACGTGAAGAGACATTTACGCAGGCCGGCATGATAACGGCGACCGCCGAGGAATGGCGTGTCTCTCGGTAGGTGCACTTGTTTTTGGATTTTACTGAACTTACCAACCATCAGGCACAGTCACTTTGCTGTGCTACAATAAAAAAAGGTGGTTACTCTATATAAAAGTACGATTAAATAAGATCATATGTGAAAATTGGAACAGTGGCAGGGCTTCGCTTTGAATTAGATCGTGAACATCGTACCATACACCTGTCGCGTCATGAAGGCTTGCTTTGATCATACATCAGTTAATGCACAATATTTAAACGTAGAAATTCAGTGCATTAAAATTCGGTTTATTATAATGAAATACGTATTATTACTTTGTTATTATTATAATGGAAGGAATATTATTAGTTAGAAAGCATATTTGATACGAATGGCAATCCTTATTAAGCTTGAAGCTTCATTTCTGCCATTTCAATGAAATAAAACATTTTTACAGTGCAGTAGTTTAGGAAACACGTTACTATTTATCCAAATGTATTTTTGTAACCTGAAGCTTACACCTCAGTGCCTTCACAATTAGTAAGAATATAATATCAATTAAATACGAATGTAATCAATGAAGTTTGAAGGTATAAGCCAACAAATTAATACTTTATTGAATAATTATATATCCTCGTATTCTTTTTTTTCGAAATAACTTCGCTATAGGCTTTGCAAGGCTTTTTACAGCTTCATCTGAATACATATCATGGCAGTCGTAATTGCTTGATCTGTGAAATATTAATATGATGTCCTTAGTTGGAACTCCGGCATATTCAAATGTTTTTTTTGGAAATAGTACACTTTTACTAATTTAAATCTAAATTAATAATAATCCCAATTATTAATTGAAGGAAAACATCATGAAGAAACCTGAACTTGAGAAATGTTTTTCTAGTAGCACAGAATTTAGAAAAATGTTGAATTGTTGAATTCTCCGAATTTGAAATCGCCGGTGCATCGTGTGCTGGCGTAGTGAATATGCCTATAACTTCTCTCAAGAAAAGCCTATAACCCTGCAGTTGACAAGCTAATGTGATGATGATGTGATAAATAGTAAGATACTAATGACGTAAGAAGTTCAAGTTGAAAATTAAACACATTAAATATAATATGATCAGATCTCTTTTTCAGTATGTCCATTTGATTAGATCGGTATACTAGATTTATAGTCTGGAAGGCGAAATTTTTCTCACAGCCGCGAAATGAAAACCTACCAGTTCCGAAGCACTTTGCGCAAGTCGTATCTTCATATTACCTACTAGATCTAAATGTTAGAGATATATCTGTAGCTGTGTTGTCGTTACATTTCAAAAATAGCTAAATTCAATTTTTTTTATGTATATATATATGTTTAATTTTTTAAGATTTCCGGTTTTATAAACCGAGTACAAATTTTTTGCATTCATAAGGTTTTTAGTTTTTTTTTATATCCTTCATATTTTACATGCATGAAATTTGAACAACATAGAAAATAATGTAAAATATTAGGAACAGCTAAAATCGGATATAGCTTATTTTGAAATGTAACAACTCAATTATTATAGTATCATATAATCTCATTAATAATAACGCAAATAATTATAATCCTTTATAATTTTAAATAAACCAATTCATACTAATAAGTTGCACGTTAGAGTTATCACACTCATCAGACGTAGTAGGAACCGAAGTATATCCTTTAATATGTCCCTTCCTATCGGCATTTCTATAATTCATATTAATATTAATTACATATAATACACAAACAACTCGGACAGATGTTGTATCAAAAAAGGCAAATGAAAAGAGGCAAGATATTGTATCTGCATCGGATTAACCTTGCCCTGTCGTCGCGTACTTGATTGTATCCGAGCGTACTAGTCATGCGTCATAAATGGGCTTCACTCAACCATAATGAATTATGTTATTGTAGTATGCGTTGATAACGTTTTTATCAGAAATAAATAATTAAAAACATTAGAAGATAAACTTCATATGAGGGGAACAACAAATGTAAACGGATCTATACTTAATAATACACGTGTAATTACTGAACAATGCGATAATACTATTGTTACGTAGGTAGTGGTAGCATTTTGATAGTATAGAAATTTGTTTTTCTATTTTACTATTACTTCGTCTACGTTGCCATTACGGTTTTCCGGTATAACTACTACAGTTAGCGGGAAGGTTTTTGACAACTTTTCCAGTATTGACGATGAACGTTATAGTAACTCAGTCAAACTGGCAACTAGCACAAGGAAGCCAAAGTTGTCTAATGTATGTTTGTAATGTTGCAGTGGATGTCGTTCAGCGAATTACTACCACATATTCCAGATAACTAGTAACTATACATACTAACAAACTTTATTAGAACGGGGATATGTATATATACTAGCAGTTACCCGCGGCTTCGCACGCGTTTTTTAAATATATTAAATAAATGTAAAATTATGATTATATACGTACCACCGGTGGTACGCACCGGCGTGAACGTGTTAAATAGGCTTATCGAGCAGTACAGAACAGTAGTTTTTGAGTAATGCGTGCACAACGGCAGACCCATTTTATTTATACTTACAGTTTTTGCTAAATCGAACTAATGAGAAAAGAAAAACATGGTACCTTCTAGAAGCTATGCACCTACCGTGTGAGTGTTCAGGTGTGAAATGCAGTGTCGTGTATGTTGTGAGCTAGTGAGTTGCAATATCGCTATATCGTAGAAGCAACGGGCCGGAAAACTCCTTTCCGAAGGATCGAACCTAATTGCTATTAGAGAGGGCTACCTATACCTAGGTACCTATTATTCAATGCGTGATAAAAAATGTGATCGTATTTGGAAACTACAACTTTGAAGACTATATCTTACATATGTAACAATTATGATAGAAAATAAACCGCTAATACTTATAAACTTTAAATAATAAAAGTTCGCGATTTCATATACCGCTCATTATAAATAGACATTGTTGAGTATTGTTTATTGTACATTTTTAGTACCTATAATTATAACTTGAAAATCATTTAATTAGATATTATTATCATATATTATAATTAACAACTACAATTCAAACCTGTATTTTGGTTAAGATCACCATATCGATTTGAATCAATAGCTTCTAAACGAATTATTGTTAGAGAAAAATGTTATGTACCTACCTTTACACGAAGGTTAGAACTGTTAGTAGAAAAACTGCCAAAATCGTCCGTAAATTAGAAATATATTACTTATACTAAAGTATAAATATTATGATTAATTATACACTTTTGTAGTTGTATCCGAATAATCTTTATTCAGTTCTAAGTATAAAAGTTGGGAGTTTTTGGCGGGATCTTAGTCTGTCATGTATTGTAATTTATATTTTATTCATAATCTTGTGTTATTTGACTCTATATTTTGTAAATTTGGTGGTGTTTTACGTAATATAGTTACTTTATTGTGCATAAGTGAATGGAAAATAATACCCTGGAGCATGAAATTCTGAGATGCCACAAAAACTCCCAGGAAGATTCAAGCAAGGGATCCACCATCTTGTTCTAACATATTGACTCACACGACGCTAAATATTGAAGTGATTGCACGATGCTTTTAATATTATTAACTACGTGACAATGGCAGTTATAATCTGAATGATTGATTGCCAAAAATAAAGTTTAAAAAAAAGTCATAAAAGTTAACTACCGAATAGAATCGAAGAAGCACTTATTTCAGATGTACTTATAACAAAAATGTGTTAACTTACACGTAATTAAAGTTTACCAAATCCTTTCAAACTTAAATCTCAATTGATTGTAAATAGACCTGTGTACATAAATACGTATTGAGGAGGTAGAATTACTATCAGCTTTATCACGTAAATAATACAAATAAATATCTAACTATAGTTAATGTTTTGACAAACGAATTGAAAACAATAATTGTTCCGGGTTCATGGAAGGCATAGATTAGCGCAATATATCTGCATATTTCTGTATGTATTTATTATAAAGTCTTGAATTATGTTGGTCGTTGATAGATATTTTTTTATGTGCGTTATGATCTATTACTTGGATATTAAACTCTGAAAGTATAGGTATTAACATTATTAATGAACAAGATTTTAAAATGAGTATGTGGCCAATAACCATATTTATTAACTCCTTGTTCAATGAAGTTTGAATTTTTAAAGGGTAGGCCGTAATAGGTTTTAATCTAATAATTGTATTATTTCGTTTGCAAAAAATGTGCAAAAAATAATTACCTATGTATTTTATGCTCATTAAAATGAATATTTCAATTAATAATTATCCTTTTCTTACAAATAAAGTTATATAGCCCCCACACAGTAATTAATAGCATTCATACTAATTACTACTACTACTATATACTATTACTATACTAATTAACTATTAATGCTAATGTACTTAGGTACCTCATATGGCAAAGTTAAATATAAACCGTGTTTATATACCGTAATACTTGCATTAAAAATTTTTGGATACTTTCGTATTAAATGCATCGCGCTCGCCGACGACTGCCGCAGCAAACTCGCGTTATCCTTTTTCGCGAGTCTAACCTAACCTAACCAAACCGAAATAAAAGAGCAAGATGTCTAACATTCGGCGAGCGCGGTGCATCTAATACGAAAGTACCCAAACTTTTTAAAGCAAGTATTCAATACATATTTAACTTGTTTGTAATAACACAGAAATAGACTAAACATTACCTGACTTGAACATCCTACTGATATACTATACCGCACTAACTTTATGTGATGTCTAAATAATTATTATAACACAAAATTTATTTAAAAGATAGCTGCGTTCACAAACTCAACGAGATGTGCGATCGTCCGTTTGACCCATATTACGGGATGTAGGTCAATGAATAGGTAAAACCAAGCTGTCGCCTGTGTCATACCCCGAACAACTTGATTCAATTGATATGTTGAATGGTTCGTGGTTAGAATCTGGAAAACTGGAGAAAAATTATAACGTTTAGCAAGTAATAATATTTAAACAGAGGAGTTTTCGACTGGATGTGGAATGTCATGTAGTAATTTTAAATTATATTCATAATCTTGTATTACGGCTCTATATTTTGCAATGCTGGTGGTTTTTGGGAGTCAAAGTCAAATGGATAGGTAATAATACCACTGCACATGGATTCTGACTTGCTACAAAACCTCCCTAGAAATTTCTAACAAGATGGCCACCATCTTGTCACTTTATTAAAAAGATCGCGAGAATCTGATAATATTGTTACCACTCGACAATGGCAGTAATAATCCACTAGAAGAATGCTTGCCAAAAGTAAAATAAAAACATCTGAATAAACTGCATATCTTGGTATTTCTTATTAGGTTCTACTAGTCCGAGTTTATATTAGGATATATAGTGATTCAAACTTAGCACTGTAGAAAAGCATGTTTCCTTATCTTTTGCAAATCAAACGAAAAGTAGAACATTCCCGAAACTAGCGAATTTTGAATCACGGAATGAGATGGGATAATGATGATAATACGAATTGAAATTATAGAAATAGTTATTCATTTTCCGTAAGTATTAATTATACATATCTTCAGAATTTTCTGTGTAGCATACCAAGTACATATTAACTTACCTATATTTAGAACCAAATATCTTAGGCTATAGTACTGTAAAATACAACAATATGTTAAAAGGCATTCTGAATGAAATTCTATAAATTTATATTTAGCAAAAGCAATAAACGCTAAAAGAATGATAAAAGAAAACAAATGTGTAACTTTAAAACTAGTTGAAAGAATGCAGTTTAGTTAATTACACTGTAATTATGTTACATTCTTGAGCAAGTTCTCAATCGATAGCGTAATTTTAAGTTTAGGTATGATAATATCATGGTACGAAATAATAAATCGTCTACACATCCATTTTTTATTTCAAAAATAGTAATAAAGGACAGTCAAGTGTTTTACCGGTTCTTATGGCCACAGACAGAGACAAGATATCTTATAAAATTAACATAATTATTATACTATGCATTGTGAGATTAATAACCATTGGTGCATTATCGAACTACGTAAATATACAGATACATATATTTGTATTGAAATATGCTCGTAATATTTTATATTGCATCTACATGAGCGTAGGTTTCACGCACATGATAGCCCGTGATAAATCTAAGCTCTTGCGTCACCGTTTAGTTAAGATATCGCTTATCGGTATTTTCACGTTGTACGTTCTATCGGTTGTTTGAATAAATTTACATTTTATTTCTACGATATTATTGCCATAATTTTACACGAAACAATGATTAGTCGAAATTAGGTATAACCTAAGTGTGTGACGTGTAACTTGTAGGTATTTTCTTAAAACGTTTACAAACAACAAATGTAGCTATCGTGATAATTAGGATACGAACCGAAGATCGACCTTAAAATAAATCAAATTTGACCGAAATCTTTACAATATTTTTTTTCTTATGCGTGCACTTTTTTTTTCGAAATGTCTACGCTATTGACCCAGTAAGGTCTTAACAGCTTCACCGGACTACTAAGGCGAGCGCTTAAGGCACTCAGCCGAATTTTGGCAACCAACTCAAGGGTGCACGGCACACTTCGGCTTAGCTGTTGCCTATTGCATGCAAAATCGCGACCTATCTTAGCTAACCTAGCTAACTATTCATATATGTATGAGTTGTTGAATCGTATATGTGTACCAAGCATACACGCCTCAACAACTCCTGCATATATTTATTATCGGAAAATTGAGAGTTTTTCAGTTCGATAAGGGAAAAAAGTAAACCCTTCCACTTTCATGTGTAAGCGTGTAGGCGTGCACGTGTGTGGGGGTGATCATGTAGTGTTGTAGCAGTGATGTATATTTGTGTGTCACCGTATCGCGCAAGCAACGCACTCAAGAGCTCCCTACCGAGGGATCGAACCTAGGCTTGAGCCGCTGCCGTGGGAGGCCTAATCGGGTGTGCGGGAGCGAAATTAACCCCCAGACCACGGCGGCGTGATCTGTGGTTACGCGGGCGTGGACGTGAGCACGCTCTGTTTCGAGGGACAGGCTGGTACTGATCGTTCGCTGACGTGATTAAATCAGGAGGGTCGGTAAAAATGCATCGCGGACGTCTTTTATAACGCGCAGCGTTAGGTACGGGTTCATAGTTTGCGGCGGATATCACTAACGGACTGGGATGATTCGCGGCTTTTTCAAAATAGCTAATCGTAAGTGATTTTACGTACGCCCAGATAGAAGGAATCTCTAGGTCTCTATGGAGATCGACTCTCCGAATGTACCACGGAGCACCGGTCACTTTACGTAAAACACGATTTTGGAAAACCTGCAGCTTATGAAAGTTATCTTTGGACATATGCGCAAAAACGGGGCAGCTATATATCATCACGGGACGGATACACGTCTTATACAAAGTGAGCTTGTGTCTGAGGGACATCTTACTCTTATGACAAAGCAACGGATGGAGGCGACCCAAGACCATAGCGGCTTTGTTTCGCATTCTGTCTATATGTGAATTGAACTTTAAATGTTTATCTAATGTGACACCGAGATATTTGACCTCTTCGGCCCAAGGGATATTGATTCCGTACAGCCTGATGGGCTCAAATTTATTAACGCGTTTCGAGGGATCGAAGAGTATTGCGGCACTCTTATCGGGATTAACTTCTATGCGCCATCGACGAAACCATTCACCGAGAGTATGAACGGCTTTTTCAATGCGCTTCCAAAGAAAGTCCGACCGCCAGCCGGAAGTGTAAATAACGGTATCGTCAGCGTAACAACCTACCTCGACCCCCGAGACCGTGGTAGGTCACTGATGAACAGATTGAAGAGCGAGGGCGCGAGTATGGAGCCCTGTGACACACCTGAGCGTATCGGGTGGGGCAGAGATAGTTCACCATCCACTCTGAAGCGGAATGTCCTATCAGTGAGATAATCGCGGATAATATGAATTAACCTATCGGGTACGCGAGATTTACATAATTTATGGATGAGCCCTCCGTGCCAGACCTTATCGAAGGCCTTGGCGATATCGAAGAAGACTGCAATTGTGCGTTTCGGTTTACGTTTCGGATCGGCGTTAAATTTAGAGAAAATGTACTCCGTGAGGCGGTGTACTTGATTCGTGCAAGAGTGTTCGGAGCGAAATCCGAACTGCTCAGGTGGTATTAATTTTAAATCTGTAATCGAGAACTGAAGACGGTTCAGAAGGAGCCGCTCGTAAAGTTTTCCTAAGGTATCTAACAGACTAATGGGGCGATAGCTAACGGGAAGCGTAGCTTTCTTGCCGGGCTTGTGAATACCTATCACTACGGCCTTTTTCCAGACGGCTGGAAAGTGACCCTGGGACATGGCCGCATTGAAGACGCAGACCAATAGAGCTATGATGCGATCAGGAAGGAGTTTCAGAACCTCGTTCCTGATCCCATCGGGACCTGGGGACTTCCTAGGCTTGAGACGCTTGATGGCGGCCGAAACTTCGTCAAACGTTATCGAGGTTAGGGTATCCGCCGGAGGAGACGCGAGTGCATGCTCTACGGCTGTTTCGATAGACTCTATGATGGAAGGGTCAGTGTTATCAGTGTTTGGCGAACACTGTTTCTCTAAGCTTGCGGCAAGGCATTCCGCTTTATCTATGCTATCGAACGCGGGAGGCAACCCGGGGCCTCTGTCGAGAGGAGGCATTGGAGTGACCATATCTGATTTGAGAGTTCGCGCTAGAGTCCAGTACGACAGGTGAGACGGCTGGAGACCCTCCAAGAGTCTGTCCCACCTGTCGCCCCGGATCTCAGAAATACGAGACTTGACTGTTTTTCGTAACAAACGTAAACGTTTGCGATTCTCTACAGACGGGTAAGCGTCGTAAGCTCGAGTCGCGGCGTTCTTTTCCGTGATCAATGCTCTCACGTCGTTAGGGAGTATAAAACGGCGATCGTTCGCCGCTTGTACCTCTTTCGAGGTCACCCTGACGGCGGTCTGGAGATAATCAACCAGGGAATCGATGGCCGAATCCGCGTCGGCTTTAGACACCAACACGTCCGGAATCCTGTCTAAACTACTAGACGACGGATTTTCTTTAAAATATTGAACGAGTTTCGCGTAATCAGCTACCCTAACCGACGGCGGGGTGAAGTCTGAATTGTGACCTAACTGTAATACAACCGGGCGATGATCTGAATCAAGTTCGTGTACGACTTGTTTGAGTCGTACAGGAAGCGTGATATTTTTTAAGAGAGCTATATCTAATACTGTGGGTCGGCAATGATCTTGATAGTGCGTGGGTTCCAGAGGGGCTATGACGTCAAAAGCGAGAACCCTACCTAGTTCGTCGAGTATTCTCCCGTTACGAGAGGTACACGGACTATTCCAGATAACGTTCCCGCTATTGAGGTCCCCCGCTATAATAACTGAATCTCCTAAATTAAGTAGCGACTGCAAATCGGATCTTAGCAATTCTTTGTTTGGTGGCAAATACGCGGAAACTAAAATAATATTCGAGTGACCGGTCATACCTAATTTACACACTGACACTTCCATATTGGTTAGCGCGGGCGGATCTAACGGCATGCAGTACAACGAACGCCTAAAATAGATTAACGTGCCACCCCCGCGGGTGACACGGTCGTTCCTGACTATACAGTAATTCGCGATTCTCGGATTACGCATACTCGGTTATAACATCTTTTGCTGGATGAGGAAAACGTCAATCTGTCTATCGCGCAAAAAGTCAGCTACTAGATCGCGCTGTGACCGAAGGGATCTCGCATTGAAAAACGAGAGACATAGACCGCGTGGTTTTACTTTATTAAGACTCGTGAATTTTAAGACTTATTTAAAAGAGGGTGACCGGGCGATGCGCTGAATGGTGGCTCCGATAGCCGGGAAGCGCGCTAGAGCAGTGAGGAGACCTAGCTCCTCTTCTACCTCGACGATGGCGTAGAAGGCGAGGACCTCCTTCATGTCGTGTTCACGGAGTAAATGCTTCATCCAGTCGAATTTACCCGAGAGAGAGGATGATGAAGCATACGCCGCCTGTAGCAGCGGCGCCTGAGGCTTAGAAGAAGCCTAAGGTTGAGGTCGGGGTGCCCAGGGGGCCATAGGGGCCCGCCCGGGTTGAGCCGCGCGCGGCACAGAGGGTGGCGAGCGCGGTGAGGTCGTGGGCGCGGGCGCTACCGGGGCTCGGGAGGCGCCCGGCAGGCCCGGGAAGGCCTCCACGGACATGAGAGGTGGAGGCGCAGGGCTGGTGGCGGCTACAGGTGCCCTGGGCGCCTGCCTCGCCTGACGGGGGCGCTGTGTGCGCGGCGCGCGGGGACAGCCGCGATAATTCGCAGGGTGACCCGCGTTACCGCAGAGCACACAGCTGGGAGGATCGGGAGTGCCAGGAGTGCGCGCGCACTCCTTCGTGGCGTGGTCTCCCAGGCACTTGACGCACCTGGGGTGGAGGTGGCAATTCCTCGCCGAGTGACCATAACACTGGCAGTTATAGCACTGCGACGGGGTATGGGTCTTGCGTGGGGGCTCAACGGTGATGCCGTTTAGATCGCAGACCGATGTGAGGTTGAAGATGGCCTTGCCCTCCTGCGAGCGGTCGAGGAGGACTAAGACCATGTTGTACGGGGCGCGGGTGCGTGGATGGTACATCCGATGTACCTCACGCACGGGGAAATTCTTCTCCTTAAGGGAGAGGGTGACGTCATCGACTGAGATCTCGGCCGGGACGCGGCGAAGCACTACGCGGAGGAGGCGTTCCTCATCGAGTGCAAAAGTGAAATAGGCTAACTTTGATTCTCTAAGGACTTTTTTTAGCGCACGATGGTCGGTAGAGGTGGGACATTTAACTTGAATGCCCGCCGGAGTACACAGGGCGGACGTATAGTTAATTGAACGTGTCTTAAGTCGATTCGAGATAGAAGTCCACTGGGACTTTCTTGGATCGTGACAGGAGGCGGGGGGCGCTGTTTCCTAACTGTGGAACCCGTAGGTTGGGAAGGAGCGACAGAGACGGAGCTAAGTCCGCCCACGCGTGGTTTAGAGACTGACGGTGTAGTCGGTGCTGGCACCCGGGCGCCATTTATATTAACTAACTTTTCGGGGGGTGTGAATATAGTAGAATTATGTAAATAAAAATTGCATTGCAAATAAAAATTAAATCAACCTCAATATGACTATTCATAAGGCAAATAATTTTGTAAATCAGTTCAGTAGTTCCAGAGACAGACAACCTCTTATATGGATATTCCAGTCACAAATTTACTTTTTTAGGCAGTAACAAGTGTACACTTTTTAAATAAACTAAAAGAATTCTTTAAAATATAAAAATACTATATTTATAATAACAGAGTATACATTACGTAAGTGTATAGTTATACAAACATATTAATGCTTTGTGTGATGGTAACGAATATGACCTCAATAATACTTCAAATATTTGAGTAATGACTGGGCATTTATAATTCTGTAATAGAAAGAATTAGTACTTAACTCTTGGAAGTTCGTTTTCATAATAATAAGAACTAATTGGCTGGAATTGGTATTTAGGTATGTTCATAAAAGTACGTGATATTTATTCATAGTCAGCTTTACTCAAAGGCCGGAGCTTAATTTCGTAATACCATGCAATAGTATTAACATTCTTTCTTGGCATAGAACGAGTCGGGGTCGCTGCCCGTTCGGTTGATATCGATCTTCGACGTGACGACTCACGCTAGTTTCCACTACCACTTGTAGTGTTACAGATCCCATTTGATGATAAAGTAACCCTAATATATAATATCGTGATTTTAACCTCTTTTCCCAGTACACAAACCTGAAAATTTATACTTTTGACAAGCTTATAATACTGTGTTTTATCGATTTAACGCTTAAAAACTTACACGTAACCCCTAGACTAATTCCCTAAAACATAAATCTTAAAATGGTTGATCAGACTTTTAAATATGTAGACAATATTTTAAAATTATAATTATACGTTACATAATTTGTTTTTGTTTTTTTTTATATATCATAGTAGGTCACCTGATGTTAAGTGATCACCACCATCCATATTCACCAGCAACATCAGAGGAGTCGCAAGTGCGTTGTCAGCTTATGTTGGTGGGGACAGGGTAGGAGAAGAGAGGGAGGGAGGTGGGTCTCCGACGCTCTCACTTACCGAACGATACGCAACAATGTAAGCACTGTTACTTCACGTCGGTTCTCTGTGAGAGGGTGGTACCACTCAGTGGGAGCAGACCCATTTATGCTGAAACCAGTTAAAGCTTTAGCGTGGCTCTACCACCTATTGTTTTAGTTTTTAAATGTTCTAATAAATATGGTATTTTTTTTAAGTTATGCTGCTAATAGTATGTTGACTAGTAGCATCATAAAGTCTACATTCATTTGTGTGGAGTTTAAACCGTTCTGACTTTGAATAGTCCAGGGGTTAATTACATCTTTATTAAAAACTTACTGCAAAGAACGTGGTTCGCAGAATAATCGAACTAACCTCAAGTTAAATACGTTAAATGCCTAACATTAATATCAAATATTATGATCTATCTATACATAAATGATATATTTTATTACAGATATACAAGAATTCTATGAACTAACTCTCCTCGATGACACAAAGTCGATTCAACAGAAGACAGCCGAGACGATTAGAATCGCAAACAAATGGGAAGCAGATAATCGACGTGAAGTATGTTTCTATATATAACGTATTATTAAGGCTCTATGACTTATTCATTCTTTTTTTTCATCTAGTATTTGTTATATTCTAATAAAAGCGATAATAAAAAGTCATTAAAATAATTTTACATGATTACGGGGCCGGTGGAATTTTCCCGCCCTGATAATAAAAAAAAATCCTAGAATCACACCACAGCGCCACCTACCGGGTCCAATGTAAACCATTCTTGAATCTACTGGAATACTAAAAATTTAGAACTGTTTAGATGGAGTTCAGTCACATACACATGGATAGAAAAATTATAAATATAAAAATAAGAATGTGCATGAAACGTTTAATGTAACTAACGAATTTAAGTTGATAACTATTAACACTGTATCTGCCTAAAAAACTTTCGAATTGTATGTACGTCATCATCTTTTAAAAGATATATTGAGTACTAGCCTCTGCCCGCGACTTCGTTCGCGTGGAATAGATACACTAACACCAACACTAACACGCAGCAGTTCTCAAAACATCCCGAGTTTGAATCACTTTTCATCTGTGCTCCGCTCCTATTGATATTAGCGTGATGATATATAGCCTACAACCATTCTCGATGAATAAGCTATATAACATTGAAATAATTATTCAAATCGCACCAGTAGTTTCTGAGATTACCCCCTACCGCGCAACAACATCACAACGTCACAAACTCACAAACTTTACCTCTTTATAATATTAGTATAGATAGTCGGCTGTCCTTAAAATATAGATATATGGCGTCACAGGATTCTTTGTAGATCTATAAGATACCAATATCCCATCATGCATTGTTTTGTTATATCTCAAAGAATCAGACAGCGTTTTCCATGGGAAATTCCAGGCGATTTGACTTTTTCTGATATTTCCAACAATTATTGACTTATTATTTATTATATTTTATATTAGTTAATACATTTCAACCAATTTAGACAAAACCTTGACAAATTATGTATATACCTTATTTATGAACCACTTTATTAGTGAGATCCACATAAAAATCCGTTCAGTAGTTTTGGAGTTTATCGCGAACAGACAGACAGACAGACAGACGTAGCAGAGGACATTGTTGTAGTCCGGTGAAGCTGTTAATAGCATAGTCGGTAAAAAAAAGCAGAGAACTTTGTTAATATGTAATGATTATACTTACAGTAAATAAGTAACATATCTTATTTCGTTTAGTCATTATTGTCGTTGTTCGATCACTAATGATCTTATACTATCTAAATTATCACTCCTAACTGCATGAGCCACACAATGACACGCCGTGGGTTTTACAAGTAACTCTAATTTTAACGACTGTGTTAAAAATATATCCAACTCACTTTACTCATCGACTTGTATTTACTAGAGTAAAACAATTCCACAACAAATGTATCCTCGGGAACATGCAATTAACGATTGTTAGCATACTATCTGCATACAGTTTTACAAAAAATGTTTGCAATTCTCTGACCCAGTTGCAGTTGATTGTATTGATTAAATGCTATTTCAGTGTTCCACTCGGTTACACAGTTTTACTTCTATATTACAGCGTTGAAATACATAAATATATTTATCGGAAGGTAAAAATAGTTCTTTAAAAAATACGGTAAAATTATCGATGAACGCAATGTTCAAGGTAATTTTGGAGTTTTGTGAACTTTACTTTGGAATGTGGGAGGACATAATAAATAAATCAATTGCCTACATACATAGCTACAATTTATAGCTACCTACTGTTCCGATATCGATTTCTAGCATAAAATATGATAAGTATGTTTCCTTACTGAAATACCTTTTGTAAGTTCGATTTGCATTGGCGGATTTTTTATCTAGACTTATGGTTTAAAAATACGGTATTGAATGAATTCGTACAGTGTTTTTTTTATTAACTACGCTATTACCATAGCAAGGCCTTAACTGCTTCGCCGGACTACAAAGCAGTGTATACAATTCAAATAAATTTTCCTGTATTCATACCATGCGTCACCGCTGTAATAACATTACGTGTATCCGCTAGTCCAGCTGAGGTACAAATTTACGATTTATTTATGGATTAGTTAAAGAATAGTAAGTAAAGGGGATACTTAGTAGACAATTGTATTCTAAATACTTAAATGGAAACTCAAGTAAACACTATTTAATAATTCCGTCTGGTTATATGTAGAAATATTTTTTTTGAAGTGTTCACATCAATTGTATGAAACAAATCTATACTAGTTTATACTAATATTATAAAGAGGTAAATAAAGTTTCTGAGTTTGCGACGTTGTAGGGGGCAATCTCAGGAACTACTGGTCCGCATTTGAAATATTCTTTCGATGTTA
>JACEII010000088.1:798808-812614 GCA_014332785.1 Antheraea mylitta
CGCATTTGAAATATTCTTTCGATGTTACATAGCTCATTTATCGAGGACGGTTATACTAATGTTATAAAGGGGTAAAGTTTGTGAGGTTGTGACGTTGTAGGGGGGAATCTTAGGAACTATTGGTCCGATTTGAAAAATCCTTTCGATGTTATATAGCTCATTTATTGAGGATGGTTATAGGGTATATATCATCACGCCAAGACCAATAGAAGCGGAGCAGCAATGAAGAACGTTTAAAAATCGGGGTTCTTTTCTCTTGAGAGCTTCCACTGCGCGTTAGTGTTAGTCCAAAGTAACTAATCTACGTGAACAAAGTCACGGGCACAGGCTAGTATAATGTAATTAAAGAAATAGATTGTATTAAAGTTTTAAGATATACACGTCAGGAATGAATATGATTACAATTTTGTACTGTTTTAATTTGTCATAATGGTTCTATAAGATTACGGTTATGTGTTTGGCCTTATGGTATCTACCAATATAATATGTCCAATTCCGGTATATTTAGTAGTTACACGGAAACTCAATGTTTTCTCTGTGCTATTGTGAACTACTTTATTCTTTTTTCGGCTTTTTATATTGCTATCAAAGTACTTAATCTCTTTAGAAAAGTGTAATAACGAAGATACTCAGAAAATGTTTTATCTTCCATCTCTTTCTCTAAGTTTGATAAAATTGACCAGTTGACCGATCATCGCGAAAGTTAGATGCTTGAGTGTTTTAATTGTAAAGCTTTTTATACCATCCTATCTATATAATTAAAATAAAAGAGGTCTACCACTGTACACGCATCATGCAAAAACTACGGGATAGATGTCAACCAATATTTTTTTATTTATAATTATTAGACATTTGCTATTTAAAAAATATGTATTTTAAGAAAATTATTACTATTCTTAGTTCTTTACTATATTATAGATGCGAAAAAAAACGATTTTGTTTTTGTTTGGTACCTGGTAGAGCCACGCTGAAGCTATTACTGATTTCAGCATGAACGGGTCGGTTTGCTCAGAGTACCCTCTCAAAGAAAACCAACGTGAAGTGATTGCATTGTTGCGTTTCATTCGGTCAGTGAAAGCACCAAAGGCCGACCTCCCTTCCCGTTCTCCCGTTTCCCTTGCGCTCCTCTCTTCCCCATATACAGTCTGGCAACGCACTTGCGACTCCCCTAGTGTTTCTATTGGCTATGGACGGTGGCAATCACTTAACATCAGGTGACCTACCTGTTCGTTTGCCTCCTTTGATAAAAAAACGCTTTCACTTCGTAACTACTCAACTGTTCATGATGAAATTTAGCATACACATTGTCACGGGTAAAACTGTTCCTAACAGATAAATTAAATCTATTTTAACGTGAGTGAAGAGGAGAGTAAATGATAGAATAATATAAAGTTATTATCGTTTCAGGAGACTACGATGTTTATAAGCATCAAGATCACGACATAGTGTGAAACGAAGTCCTATGCCACCTCTGTCTGTCTGTTCGCAATAAACTCAAAAATAACTGAACGGATTTTCATGCGGTTTTCGCCAGTACATAAGGTGATTCGTGAGGATTGTTTAGGTTTATAATTTGTCAAGGTTTTTTTTATTATCAGGGCAGAACTAGGTCCGCTGGTCTCGCTAGCTTTTCTAGAGGATTGGGGCAAACAGTGTGGTGCTTTTGTTTTTGTCTGTAAATAAAATACATTGATAACAAATCACGAAAAATCGTTAAAATCGTTATCGATAAAAAATCGTTAAAAAGAAAAATGTCGTCGTTATGTAAAATTATCACGATTTAATAGTTATAAGCTTATAACATTTAGAAGCTACTGTACTTTTAAAAGACTAAAGAAATGTTGTAAACAAAGCATATATATTTTTACTTTCATTTCTATATTGTTTTTTTCTGTTTATATTTTTAACATAACAAACAACACATTTGGGGTGGCAACGGCATGAATGGGTCTGCTCTTCCGGGGTACTACCACCCGACCTACAGAAAACAGACGTGAAGTAGCAGTGCTCGTATTGTTGCGTTTCGTTCGGTCAGTGACACCTCCACAGGCACACCTCCCTCTCTCTCACTTCCCTCTCTTCCCCTTCCCCCTCCCCTCTTCCCCAACAACATAGGCTGGCAACGTACTTGCAACTCCTCTGGTGTTACTGGTGTCTATGGACGGTGGTGATCACTTAATATCAGGTGACCCACCTGTTCGTTTGCCTCCAATGATATTTAAAAAAAAAAACAGATGAAGTCACGGGTATCGCCTATTAATATAACTCGCTGCTAGGTAGCGCTAGACTATTTTTTTAAAGGTTATTTACGCGCACGGTTACTGGTACAATACGATGTATTATTTTTCGCCGAGTTTTTTTTTACGTACATTTCCATGCCTAGGCTATAAAACCATATATTTTAGATAACCATTTTATTGTCAGACCTCCATTGTTAAGAAAGTTTTACTTAGCTATTCGGTTTTCCTCCTTTATAACTAACTCTCTATTTTATATGTATATTTTTCTTAATTTTATGTTACATAATGTTACTACTGTTATAATGTTTAAGTTTATTATTATCCGTTTTATAGACTAATAACTATTCGTTGAACTTCTTACAGTTACCACAAGAACAAAATGACTACAGATCTGTATCCAACGCCTTTCTACAAGACAACAACAGGAAGACAGAATCTCGTAATACGACGCCAGACCGGACGAAGGTGCGCATAACTTTTTCTAAATTGAAAATAAAATAGCATTAATGACTAAAAAAACACATAATTAATCGATTATGTATTTTTAGGTATTTGGCATTATCTCACCCAGCTCTGACATTGAAGAAAAGAAGGTAAAGAGCCCATTTTAAAAATGCTTACATTACTATGCTTTGAATGTATGATGCTGATCAAATTTGTTTTTATTTTTCTTCTTAATTTAGTAGTTGCACCGGCTACGAAATGAATGTCAGTAGGTATATTAGCCATCCTAAGACTGCTTGAAGTGTTGAATGTTTTTTTTTTATCATTTGAACGGTCAACTTGTCACTAAGCTCATATATACCTAATATCTATCTAATAACATTTTTCCTAATATGTTGTAGTAATTCTAATGTTAACAGATGACAATAATTCATAGCAATGCTTTCTCAATTATCTCTATTTCGAGATACGCTGTAATGTACGTTACATTACATGTTACAAAGCTGGCAACACATAACAAACAATTGTTTAAACCTTAAATGGATATATATTTAAATATATATATATATATATTATGTGATCTGGCGAATAAGAGTTAGCAGATTGCTTTATTACGTATACTTTGTTCAACGTAGTAATAACTGACAATCGAGCGTAACTGTATATATTGTGTATTATCTATGGTCGAATGATTCGATTACCCACCCGCATCGCAGACCTTTCAACCTATCTACGTTTAAACGATAGAGCATCACTATGCCAGTTGTGGAAATATAATTCAATCGTTTTTGTAAGAATGGTAGAAAATAAAACAATAACTGTTCTATATAAAAAAGTGCAGTTATATAGAACCATAACACTAGGAATCACTTATCAAAGGAAAACATTTTAATATGGTAAAATGTCAAAAATGTATGCATTGTACAGATAAAATAGTTATCATTACCTATCCGTAACTTATTCGAATACAATATTCTTTTTACGAAAAAGATTAATAGAGAGCCCAGTAGAACTTCAGCAAGAGTACATAATAAATACCTACAATAATCACAAAGTAAATCTGTACATAGCATAAATTAATTAGCAAGAAAGCAAGAAATTTTCGATGTTAA
Organism: Antheraea mylitta; assembly: GCA_014332785.1. NCBI lineage: Eukaryota > Metazoa > Arthropoda > Insecta > Lepidoptera > Saturniidae > Antheraea > Antheraea mylitta. Next base: position 802,605 of record JACEII010000088.1, read on the forward strand.
TACGCCACTACAATAACAATCTTTTGAACGTCTACGTTCCATAATTTCATAATTTTCGATATTGATACGCCACTAAAATAAGAATCTTTTAAAAGTTTACGTTCCATAATTTCATAATTTTCGATGTTGATACGCCACTACAATAATAATATTTTAAAAGTTTACGTTCCATAATTTCATTTTATACAAAATATAGAATAAATCATAGTAAATAAAGATAGGTTTATAAAAAAAAATCCTTATTAAGTTGCTCTCCAAAGAGTATTAGGTTGTTCTCATATAGTAATAATAATAGTTTACCTACATACATAATATGTTATTAATGCCATCTTTTGGAAAATTTACAAATCATCGATCGTCGATAAAGGCGACGAGTGTCTTTTCTTTTCATTTTGATGACGTGACGAAGGTAGCTGAACGAAACGAATACGTACACAACTACACACAACAAGTGGTCGGTAATGGCGGATGGTTGTGGTGTTTCGCGTCTCGTAGTAGTACTATTTATAACCTAAAATATAGTACAAGTTTTCGGCGATATGTGCGCTAACGTTTCTCAGTTCTGTGGATTAGTGCCGTTAAATTTCACAATTGTGCCAATGACGTACGAATACTATATCGACTGAAAGTATACTGCTCGTTTATGATTATCAGTGAAATGATATTACATACAATTTTTTGACATTTACACTGCTGATATATTGAATTTGTCGCAAGTAAGGCCATTTAATAAACACTAATCTATTTTTAAACGATTTGTAATTTTTATACCCAGTGGGAATGTATCTTTGTGAAACTATGCGAGTTTGAAAGATAGATTCGCTTGCAACAAATCAGTGTTACTCGCTAATGCAATGTTCCTACAGCTACGTACACCCATAATATTATTATGGAGTGCTCCGTAATTGCACACTAATAACGTAACACGGACATTCTAATTAAGGTTCATCGCTTTGACATTCATACCATTCTATCATCGAATACAAGTTTGTAACACGAATAACAATTGCCTAGCCATACATTACCTACATACCTATCTACTAAAATCGCTATCAGAAAAGGGCTCGGTTCGATGTTAAATTCATTAGATAAGATCTACTGCAATTTTAAACCAAGCTAACATGATAATGAGCTTAAAACGTTATGGGATTACTTGCAAACATAAAAAGAGGTGACACACTTACAAATTAAAAAAGAGGTCACATATTTGAAATGATTGGTGCAAGTTAGTTGTGGGTTCTAGGTAGAGAATGGTGCATGCTGAACATCATCAAGTAAGGTGCTGAAAATGGACACAAGTGTGTAACTAACAATGCATGCAGTGTACATAGTGTAGTACAGACCACAGTTTATATTGTATGAGGGCTATGCAAATTTGCTCACCAAAATGACTGAGAGACGGAAGAAAAAATCTCATAATGGATTCCTACGGAAAGTGTCCTCATTATTTAATCTTGACACGGTGAGTAGGTGACAAGTTGGCCTTCAATAACATTCAAAAACAAACTATGACATGTTTTTAATTGATATCTATTGTTAAATTTGTTTGTTGCTTCATCTCAAAGGTACAGTTTCCATCATTGATTGATGAATTAGATGCTTTATATGTAAACCTATAAATAATACTGTTATGTAACTAGCATGATATGTATAAAGTCATTATGTTATTGTTACATTTATGTATAATGACACCTTATTTGTCCTCACATAAATACATACTCTTTGGAAAAAACAAAAATAGTTAAGAAAAGGGTTGTTGCCCTATCTGAAATATATGTTTCAAATATGGTCTCTTCTATGTTAGTTAATTAAAATCGGGATTAATTTAATGATAAAAAAAATTATATTATTTTTGAAAACCTCTCTGTTTCTACAAATTTTTTAATAATAACATGCAAAAATAATAAAACATGAAAAATCAAACTTAAATTTAGTTCAAAATAAAGGAAATGCTAGTACACATTTTGAAATTGAATAATTTTTTTTATTAGAAATCACCTTAAAATAATGAACATGAAATTTATAAAAAAAATATATTATTATTTATATTTCCTTTTAGTATGTATCTTTACTCAATTTTACTTTATGTTTACTTGAATTTCAACATCTCATAAATGTTGTAATAATGGTTACTGCTAGAGAACAATTGAATGTTTGTTTATCTATGCATATGTGAGTATAATATATTCAAAAAATCTTGACCTCATATGATTAAACATTTTAGATGTGTATAACTTTTCCTATAACCTCTTTGGTGAAAGATAAGTGAAAGTTAATAGTAAAATTCCGAGTTCCAGTTTTTTAATCACCATATTAAGCTTTACTATAATGATTATATAAATATATACATATATAAATTTATGTTAACAAAACATTTTTGTTTTAAAAGTGGAATCAAGCAGAGTCATATTAATTGTAGTACCATAATATATTTATTAGTAAATTGCATCAATTGAGCTTTGTGAACACACATTGAATTGGTCTGCTATAACTGATAGAGCCATGGTGAATATATAGTTGGTCAATTACTTTGTTTTGGTTCAACATAAAAATGTCAATAGATATTTAGTTTTAAATGTAAGTAACAATGTTCTGGAAAATAATCATATGCTTATTTTTTTATGTGTATATAAGTACTACATAAATTGGTATAAAGTTTTTATTTTTATTTGGTTTCTTCTATTCTGTAGACTGCAGTCGACACTTTTTTTTGCTTACGTGTATTCTCTTGTGTATGTAAAAAATCGTATTCATGAGCAAATTCTTTTTAAATACGATAATTGTGTATTGGAGTGGAGTTGTGACTATCTTGAATAGTCAGAATGTGAACGTGTCATATGAAATTAAATAGATATTTATATATATAAATTTACACATAAGAACACCTTCTTATTGAATATATATAGATAACAGACAAATAACTCAAGTCTCAAATATCAACATCCTTTTAAATTACTCCATTATTCTACAGACTAATGCTAAATAATAATTTATGATTCATAATCTACACAAGAATATTATGTTTATTTAACATTTGGTGATGGTTGAATTATAAATTGTAGTATTGTTTACCATATTATACTGTTTCATTTTTCAGGCTCACGTTGCATCCCCAGAAATGAAGCAGGTAAATTATTTATCTTGAATAATATACAAGGAAAACAATAGTTAATTTACACTTGCTTAGTATTGTGCTCTTCATATAAACACATAATCCAATATAAAAATATGTTATTTATTTTAAATAGAATTTTAAAATAATATAAAAGCAAGAAGTACATAAATATATTTTAAAACATAAATTAATAAGTAAAACATTTACAGTATACCTCTTCATTAATAATGTATCTAGTAAATAAAGAAAATTCTGTTGAGGCTATGCTAATGTGGAGTATTTCATAGGTGGTTCTAGGTTACTTATTTTGTGGATTCATTTAGCACTTTGTCATTTGTTTTAATGAAGCTGACGGAAATCATATACAATTTAATTATAAGTTGTGAGCTCAAATAACATTTATCAAATCATGTCAAAAAAAAGGAAAACATGTTAAACTTTTGGCTTTTTTCCCCAATAGTTTGAAAACACTAATGGATTTTTAACTCAAAGTAGTAGCCAGATAGGCAAATAATACCTTCTTGTTTTAATTGCATCACAATTTTTTTCTAAAGACTGGCGTGAATCAGACTCACTTCCATTGCCAAGATGTGCACACAAATTAAAACAATACAAGTCATAAAGAAATACATGTGACATTGTTATTGTCTGTTACAATTTGAAAAAAACAGTATTCATACACATAGAAATATTCTCTTTATTAACACTAACAGATCCGTATTTTTCCGACAAAAATATATGGTGGAGTTGTTGAGGCGGATATGCTTGGTACTCATATACGTTTCAACAACTCAAACATGTATGAATAGTTAGCTAGGTTAGCTAAGATAGGTCGCGATTTTGCGTGCAACGGGCAACAGCCAAGCCGAGGTATGCCGTGCACCCTTGAGCTGGTTGCCAATATAAATCGGCTGAGTGCCTTAAGCGCTCGCCTTAGTAGTCCGGTGAAGCTGTTAAGACCTTGCTAGGTCAATAGCGTAGTCAGTTCGAGAAAAAAAAAACTAACAGATCCGCCTTAAAAACTATAGTGTTAGCTAATAGGCAAGTAAACATTTTTATGGTAAAGATTTAATTTTATGCTGATTAAACTTTGTTGCAATAAATAGCCAATTAAAATTTGAAAGTTACAGGTGAATGGCATTGAAGGAGGCGGCGTAGATCGTCTTACGCAAGGGGAGGATGGCTATGTTTACCTCACTGTGGAGTTATCACGAGCTGGAGGTGCTGGTTTGGGTTTCAGCATCGCTGGCGGATCTGATAATCCACATATAGCAGATGATCCACATATTTACGTTACGAAACTTATACCGGGAGGTGCGGCAGCCGCCAGCCAATTACTGATAAATGATGCTATAACCCAGGTAAATTATCTAATATTTTAATTCACTAGTAAGAACATATTTACAAAATTTGTAAAATTAAAAAAATTATAAGATTCCTTTCTCTTGAAAATTAATTTTATTTCAAACTGTCTCGATTGCTTGCCATTTTTCATTGCAGTTTTCTCATTATAATTTAGTGTATATATATGTGTATAGTCTAGTGTAGATTGCGTTAAAATCGGTATAATCATTTGGAAGATTTAAAATCTCGGCAGCGCCTCAATCCTAGGTTCGTTCCGTCGGCGTGGAGCCCTTGAGTGCGCTGTCCGCGCGATACAGTTTTTTTTTTATAATATCAAAGGAGGCAAACGAACTGGTGGGTCACGTGATGTTAAGTGATCACCACCGTCCATAGACACTAGCGACATCAAGGACGTCGCAAGTGCGTTGCCAGCCTGTATATAGGAGAATGGGGAGGGGAAGGAAAGGGAAAGCAGGATAAAGGAAGGGACGTGGGCCTCCGGCTCTCTCACTGACCGAACGAAACACAACAATGCAAGCACTGTTATTTCACGTCGGTTATCTGTGAGAGGGGTGGTACTACCTCGGAGGAGCCGATCCATTCATGCTGAAACCAAAAATAGCTTCAGCGGGGCTCTACCACCTACCAAAGTGATACAAAGCTTACATCACTGCGACAACATTACACATATCACCCCCCCATACGTGCACGCATACACGCTTACACATGAAGATGGAAGGGTTTTAGGTTTTTCCCTTATCGAACTGAGATAGTTTAGAAAATTATCCAATTCGAAATATATATAAGAGTTGTTGTTATATATACTTGGTACACATATATTTTTCAACAACTCATATATATATGAATAGTTAGCTTGGCTTATGTTAGCTCAGATAGGTCGCGAATCGCATGTATCAGGCAACAGCCCAAGCCGAGGTGTGCCGTGAACTTAGTTATCAAATAGAATAGGCTGACTGCCTCAAGCGCTCGCCTTAGTAGTCCCGTGAAGCTGTTGAGACCTTGCTAGGTATAGGTTAGTCATTTCGCAAAAAAAAAAAAGATTTAAAATCATATCAATAATCAAGGATAAAAATGCGTCCATACATAGTAATATACTTTAATAACACACACATTACAAGCCAGTAGAATCCCTTCTGCAATATCTTTAAATCCTCTCACGAGCTCTCTAATATTATTCAATTGTAAACATGTTGTGTAAATCCGTTTTTGTGTACCAAGTTCAGACCTTGTGTAACGCTTAATATGGATATAAATAATTCGTAGCTCATCAGGGTCAAGATAAACGTGACTATCACATTTTTATTTAAAAACCCATAAACCTTTGTATTTTAGCTTAAAACTACTTGTAAGATTCTTGTAATTTTATCTTTATTGTAAAAATAAAAGTTATCAACTACAATTGTAATAATATAAACAAATATCGCAGTAATATAATGATAAAGTTTTATATAAAATGTACATAATTTGATAACAATCAGATGGTAATATTCATGTTTCTTAACCATTAGGTAAATGATACGAACGTTGAAAATGTAACGCACGCTGAAGCAGTAGACGCACTCAAGAAGGCTGGCAGTTCTGTAAAACTGGTATGTCTTTTTTATTATCTTAGTTTCATATAAATCTTACGAAGACGACTTAAATCATATACATTTTTTAAATCTATAGTACAATAAATTTTATGCTATAAAAAATTTATGCTCGGTATACTGAAAAAGTCGGCACTGCATAACGTATAAAACTCAATTCGTTTAAGTAGAATGTAATCATCGATGTAATTTAAATTTACTATTTGCTTACATGTTTCAACATTAATTAAATGGATCGGTTTATTTTGGATTTTTATCTCGCTTACTCTTTACTAGGATTATATTAGTGCGAGTAGCTCAATAACTCGGAGCTATCCCGCTTACACAACTCGCAATAAATTTCTTTCAAACGGCTTGTTTTATAGAATATATTTATTACACCATTTATTCTTATTAAAATAAGTAAGGAATACAAATTCAGATACTCGTTAGATAATTAAATAAATTAGTTGATAGCGTATTTGGATATAGCGATGGACGCAGTTTCTAATCCTTGCAACTGAGTCGGAGCTTCCGGTGAAGGAAATCAGCTGGTCCAAATCATAATTTAGTGATATGGCTTTTTCTGAATCCGCCTGGGGAATATGGAGTGGCGGAGGGAACGTGGAGAGGAGGGGAGGGGAGGGTAGGTAGGTAGGTAACCGGCGCTTTCACTGACCGAACGAACGCAACTATGAGAGGGTGTTAGTACCCCGGGCGAGCCGACCCATTCATGCTGAAACCAATAATAGCTTCAGCATGGCTCTACCGCCTACAAAACCTACCACCTACAAGCTACCTACGAAGCTGCACTACGTGAGAGCCAGTTTTTAGGTATAGCGTGTTTACCATCTACTGAACACTTTGTCATTCAACACCAGTTGGTGGTCAAACGCTAATGAAGTATTAAAATATACATATATATTTGTAGTTTTTTTGGTTCCATACATATTGTCCAATATTATACATGTACACTATTTTATACTTATTGGTTCATTGACTGAAAGATGGAACATTTATACGTGTGTATACATGTTTCAAGTTTAATTAAATAAATCGTTTATTGCGGATCTTCATCTCGTTTACTCTTTACTAATATTACAATAGTGCGATAGCTCAACAACTCGGAGCTAATCGGCTTACACAACCCGCAATTAATTTCTTTCAAATGGCTTGTTTTATCACTATAGTTAATTAGTACTATATGCTAAGAGTAGATATTTGTATTAAAGCTAATTTTTATTTTAGCCGTACATAATAAATTCAAAAATTTAATATTGTGTACATGTAACATATTACGATTACAAAAAATATACTAAAAACCTTGTAAGCTGTAAGCTTGTAAATTTGAACTTCCATCTTGGTGTATAAAAACTGGAAATCTAAAGAATAATTAAACACGTTATATGAACGATTGAAATTGATTTTAATTCATTTTCAAAGGAAACGAGTCATTTATGATAAATTTTGTAAACTTCAGAAAATACGACGTCGCGTTATCGAAGACACTTTGAATGTATCACAAGTATCGAACAAAGAGGAATCAGTCGAGATCGAGTTGGTGAAGGGTGGTTCCGGTTTAGGGTTCAGTATAGCGGGTGGATTAGGGAACCAACATATACCTGGAGACAATGGAATCTATGTGACAAAAATAATGGCCGGTGGCGCTGCCCATCGGGACGGACGACTCAGAGTCGGTGACAAACTGCTCATGGTGAAGAATACTTCTGTGAGTATATGAGTTTTTTTGGCGATATCTTAAGAAGTCATGTAGTGGATTTTATATTTCGTTCATAATCTTATGATATTTATCTATAGTTTGTAATATTGATTCTGTTCTTTTCTTTTGTTCCTTAATCTTTGTAGGAGGATAAGTTTGTAAGTTTTATGTTCGAAGAAATTTCTGGTCATTAATTGGTCCGATTTTGAAAATTCTTGCATTGTTAGAAAGGTCTATTCTAAGTATTTAAGGTGCTTTTAAGTTCAATAGACTTTTCCTTTGCTAATATATATATTTATAATAATTAATTTCAATAAACGTAATTAGAATCGGCGAAAATGATAAAATATGGCGTGCGCTACTCAAACGGTTTGAAATAAAAAATCAAAATATATAGCAAAAATATAATTACCTTCAGCTTTATAAAAAAAAGGCCGCAACACCATATATCTAAGTTTAATATGTCAGCCAAAAATATGGTTTATATTACTATATATGTCAAAAGTAAAATAAAAAACAGTAACCGGTTTGGTGCGGACGAAGTTGCGCGGGTCAGCTAATATTTACTGTTATCGATTGTTATTTTGTCTATCGTTATCCGTTTGAAAGCATTCATAAGGTTCATATTAAGGTGATGAAAAGAAATGCGTACTTCAAAAAAAGAGTTGTCGCTGGACGCCTGGCAGATGTGAAACATCGAAATTGTTTTGTGTAAATTATATGCATAAAAGAACAGATTACGACAGGAATCAACTATGGCATAAAGAAAAGATAAATCATTACAAATTTGTTCCATAAAATAATTACTGCTTATTTATTTTCATTTTTATTAAATACAAAAACACAAATTCAGGCGCGGTGTCTTTGGCGGCATTTATCAAAGGGCGCTAGGTCGTCGGAGCGTGCTGCGTAACACTAGTAGAACGAGTGGCTTACAAAACAGTTTGAATCTTATGTCTATACAAATAGGGTTGCAAATATTTTTAAGTATATTGTTAATAGTGCAATGTTCGTGTTTTGCGTCGCCACGCCAACGGTCAGGTTACCCTCCGCCTATAGATGTTTCATATCAAAAGGCGTCTACGAGAGCGTTTCTCGAAACCTGCTCTGTTATCTTTAAGCAAGTTATAAAAGCAGCAATTAATTTATTTTACAGTTAATACATGAATTATTAAATAGTTATTATATTACAGCATGGTGATGTGAATTTGGATAATGTAACCCATGAGGACGCGGTGGCCGCGTTGAAAGCGACCGGCGAACGTGTATTATTGGTGCTAGTGCCTGGGCCTAGACATGGGCAGCCCTCTCCGCGAACATCCCGTGCGAATACTCGTAAGTTCATATTAATAATTACAAATTAATCTATTAACACTAATAGGTCTTTGTTGCATCTAGCTACTGGAATTTTCAAGTTTTCTCACACTGGGATAGGAAATCTTACGTAAGATTTTCTCTCTGTTAAAAAAATTGATTGGGTCTGTAATCACATTCATAACAATGTGTGTGCCTCAATAATAAAATTGATCGTAGAAAAAATGATATTACACCATTGTGAATACAAGAAAATGTTCACACATATCTTTCTGAGACATCTTGGCTGCATTCATAGTTTTGGGAAAATATGTACAAACAGCAAAAAAATGGAAATGAATTTTAAAATCCTTTTTTTTTATACATTTCGATCTTGTTTTCTATAAAGATAAAAACATACTATTGAATTTTTGAGGTTTAAATTGTCTGCTAAAAAACGTTAAAAATCGGAAAAATCTCTTTCCATACAGTTTATATGGTAATCATACATTTCCATACAAACCGGGGCTTATCTCTGCAAAGATTTAAAACAGCATGTATTACATAAGAAAATATTTATACAATTAATGTTTTATTTTGGTATTTATTGACCTACAATTTCTAAGTTAATAAATGAAACAAATATATCAAGCGAAAAAAAAGTTTTGTCTTGTGGTTCTTACCAAATTTTGTCGGCGAATAAAAAAAATGGCGTATGTCATTGGGGAATACTGTTATTATGGTGTTGGCACTAATTATGTAGCTGAATTACAGTTGGACAAATATTCAAATTTAATTATTATATGTCGTCCATTCGAATCGATTAGTTCGAGTATCTTGAAATAATTATTATTTCAGTTGACATAATTTGGATATTTCGAATATTGAAATATAGTTTAAAATATTTATATACTTTCATTTATTCGTATAGTTTAATTTATTGGTATTG
>JACEII010000088.1:813014-835799 GCA_014332785.1 Antheraea mylitta
CTCATAGATTCATAAATTTCCTTGTAGATTACCTAATAATACTTTAATGGACCCTTTTACTTGTATATTCTTTTAGTATTACCAATGGTCTCCAGTGCAAGGTTGTCTCTTTTAAAAACTTATTATCAATTAACTTTCAGAGTACTGGTCAACATGTGAAGTTAACGGTGGTATATCGACCACAAGAGTACAATAAATTTGAAGCTCGCATCAATGAATTAAAACAACATCATACACTATTGAGGACATCACAAAAGAGATCTTTATACGTGAGGTAAATTTTTTAAATATTTTTTTTTCAATTTTTTTAGCTGACAAATTGTAATATTTTTTTTTTTTATTTAGAGCGCTATTCGACTATGATCCAGTAAGGGACGATGGTCTGCCATCTAGAGGGTTACCGTTTCGCTACGGAGATATTTTGCACGTAACAAACGCGTCCGATGATGAATGGTGGCAAGCGAGGTAACTTAATACAAACTTCAAAGAAAGTTATTACAATAGAAGAATAGAGTCTATACGAATATAACTGCACATCGGAATAGAATTTGCACCACGGACAAATAAATATGTGATTATCCCATGCGATAACCACATAGTACCAGATGGTTAATTTTCATAGGAAAAAAACAGATATCTCAAGACATCATTCTCAAAATAGTGCCTAGGTTCTACCTTATATTATATATCTGATAAGTTACTGATTCTTTTATGTTGGTATCAACGCTTTGTTAACGATAAGGAATTTCTAAACAATATTACGGGGGATAGTTTGAATGTTTTGTTCTTATTGTTACCTCAAAATATACTGATGTAATATTTAATTAAGTACTACGATATCTATTGTTACTTATTAAACTTAGTTCAATAGTTTTATTAAGGCTAATTGCAATCAGTAGGACTCATTAAACTCCAAAGAAGAGCAAAACAAATTGTTATTCGGAAACCACACAGAATATTTGATAGGTTGTTGTGGTTATGTGATATCGTTATTTATAAGCGCCGGTGATGAGTAGTAAAATTAAATACAGGATTTATATTTTACTTTTGTTGTGGGATTGGGGACTCTCTGTGTTCGCACAGGAAAGAGTGCGTGTCTAAAGTTAAACAATAACTATATACACACGCGCTTTCCCGTGTTCAATATTGTACATTCCAATCACGTGTGAACAAGCGTGCGGTATAAAGGCAACTATTTAACGCATTTTATTGCTTATGACTATAATTATTCCAAAAATCTTAATGACAAATTTGGATGTGATTCTTTTCTCGTAACAAATAATTAGTAGTCCGGCGAAGCTGTAAAGACCCTGCTAGGACAATAGCGTTGTCAGTTCGAAGAAAAAAACAAATACTTTAAAAATAGTCTGATATGTCTGTATAGCCGTTGTAAATATATTTCTTTTAATCGAGTATATTGCGTGATTGCGTTATATAATATGAGACACGCATATTACATAGACAGGAGAGTAAAAACTTGGTTAATGAATAAGGGATGTAAAGGTAAGATAATGGTTTGTTTATAAGGAGGCTCGACACGACGGACTCAGACGCCATAGGTATTATCCCGTCGAAGCGACGGTGGGAACGCAAACAACGTGCACGCGATCGACAAGTTAAATTCCAGGGACAAGCCACGCCCGTCAGCACTGTGAGTTCTCTCTACCGTTTGATAACGTTACAGTCTAAATATATTATAACATTTATTGCCATAAAGTTATAATAAAATTAATAGAAATTCGATATCATCTTGTAAACGGATATCCGGCTATCTGGAATTATTTCGTTATTTAGCCGGATAAGGGTAGGAACGCACATCCGGCCGATTACCGATTATGTAAAATTGTTGTTTTTTTTTTTTTAATAAACTGTGGGACAAAGTAATGTAATCGGAACAATATTAGAGGTTCAAGTACCCAATTGCCGTTTCATGCGGAAAAATGACAGCAATTTTTTGTAGGATAATACATTATATAATCAAAATAACCTTCGTTGTCTATACATCTTTGCCGTTTAATTGCAAGATTATTACACTTTTACGATAGAGCTCTGGGACTTGTACTCTATAAACTTTATGAAGTTATTTTGTATTGCTTCCTGGGAAGAAATTATCTCTATCCGCTTTAAATTGCTCAAACCTTGGTTAATCTGTTGAGTTGCTTCATTATAAATAAGGGATGGTTTCTAAATGTAAATTTTGCGTTATCATAACTTGCACTGGGATGACAATCCAAAAATCCGGACGCTGGGTTTCCGATATCCGGCCACTGCCGAATTAAATTCCGGCCAAATAACTATCAGTTTCATCTGTAGTATTTCTAGTTTTGTATAAAATTATGATATACAAACTTTTAAACTGAGTTAGTGTTTGACAGATAACAATGAAAATTAGCTTATCTATAAACATAAAAAAAAATTCAAAGTACATAAAATAAAGACCAATTTTTAAAATATTTGTCTGTCTGTCTCCCTAATGGTTCCCACTAATTTCCAAATCAATCGGAGCGATTTTGATAAGACTTTCACTGGCAGATAATGGAAATATAAGTAATAAAAAGAAAACAAGCAGCGTGACGTACAGCATAACATTTTTTTTTTGTAAAAACCACACAGTTGAACACTCTGTTAAGAACTACGTTACGTAGTATATTATTAAAAGTGATAACTAAATGACTTTAACTAAGTTTTGATATGTATATTTAATGACAGAGTCAATCAACGCTGGAGAGGAAAAAGAAAACATTGTCATTCAGCAGGAAGTTCCCGTTCATGAAGAGTCGAGAAGATGGTAAATCCGAAGATGGTTCAGATCAAGAACGTAAGTAAATCAACGCAGGACCAACTATAAAAAATCATCACCATTTTGTTAATAACCGAACTGGGATTTGATGATATTTATTTAAAAAAATCACGCCGCTAAAGACAGTTACGGATCACAATTAACATGGGCTTGAGTTCATCGCATCACTCACTGTTAATTTTTTGCACGTGGGAGTTAAAAAAAAAAATAGCACAAAATTTGTTTAAACTATATAAATCTTGAGTGAAATTTACAAAATTCCACCGCACCATATTGTGTATATATAAAGCTATGAATTTAAAATAATAATTTGTTTACAGCTTTCATGCTTTGTTACACACAGGAGGATGCTAACGCAGACGGTAAGTGTACAGTTTTTTTTTGTTATACAGATATATTACAATTATTATTATTTACATTTGCTATTCGCTGTTAAATGTATGTAGGTAATTTTACGCAGTTTTTTTTTTATTTGATGCGGCTGCTAATAACAAGTGTTTAATGTTAGGTCGGTTTTGAGCTAAACGCTTTATCTAACAACAGTGGTTTTATGTAAAAAAAATATACATTATTAAAAACATAAATTGTTGCTTTACCTGTTAAATGACTCACAATACATTCCTACAGAGAATAGTCGTACACTAGTAAATGTTTCTGTATTTTATTAAATAACTATTCTTTATTTATTTATATAAAAAAATGATATAAAAAATTACACTTTATAATTAACGGAAGATCCGAGTGAGTAAACCAACTGCTTGTAGTATTTGAATAATATACGTTTTTGAGCATGGTGAAGCCTAATATTATAATTTTTATGAATTTATATTATTGGGTTTACGCAATATATTTCAATATCGCCATGTATTGTCGCTTGTCGAATAATTAATTATAATACGGTGTTGTGAACGACTCGATGACAAACTATGTATACATTATGTGTTTAGATAGTTGTATGTTTATATAGTTCAACCACCGCGCAACCACGTGGCTTTGAGTCAAAGTTATCAACTTGGTTTGAGACTATCCATAAATTACGTCACACTTTATTTAACGCGATGGGTTAACAGAGTTTCGTGACGTCACATGTCTAAATGTACAGTATTAAAACTGGAAACCTTAATTTTAACAAAAAAGGATAATTATGTTTCATTTATTGCTGACTAGCCTCTGCCCGCGACTTCGTTCGCGTTCTCAAAAGGAAAAAAAACATACCGATTTTGAAACATTTTTCAACTGTGCTCCGCTCCTGTTGGTCTTAGCGTGATGATATATAATAGCCTATAACCATTTTCGATGAATGAGCTATATAACACTGAAAGAATTATTCAAATCGGACCAGTAGTTCCTGAAATTACCCCCTACAACATCACAACGTCACAAACTTTACCTCTTTATAATATTAGTATAGATTTGTTAGAACCACACTGCTTGTCAGTTTCAGCATACTCGGGTAGTACCTCCCGACCCACAGAAACACCGACGTAAAGTAACAGTGCTTGCATTGTTGCGTTTCGTACGGTCAGTGAACACCGGAGACCCACCTCCCCTCTCTTTTCCCCCTCTCCCTTTCCCCATTCCCCCTAAACGTAAGCTGGTAACGCACTTGCGACTCCCCTGGTGTTGCTAGTGTCTATGGACAGCGGTGATCACCTAACATCAGGTGACTCGCCTATTCGTTTGCCTCATATGATATATATGAAAATGAAATATTGTTTTAGATAGTTAATATATACATAACTAGCCTCTGCCCGCGATTTCGTTATACATAACTAGCCTCTGCCCGCGACTTCGTTCGCGTGGAATAGATACTCCAACACGCAACAGTTCTCAAAAGGAAAAACAACCCGATTTTGAAACATTTTTCATCCGTGCTCCGCTCCTATTGGTCTTAGCGTGATGATATATAGCCTATAACCATTCATGATGAATGAGCTATATAACACTAAAATAATTATTCAAATCGGACCAGTAGTTCCTGAGATTACAACTACTACCCCTACAACGTCACAAACTCACGAACTTTACCTCTTTATAATATTAGTATAAATTATATGCATGCGTTTTAAAATTAAATGTAATATTAAAGAATATGTTGTGTGAGACGGGGTTGATCCAAAATACACAAAAGTGACTATATCTCCATCCATGTTAATTACAAGGTCGACGCGTGGATCCCAAAAATCATGAACTTAGCGTGACGTAATTTATATATAACTGTGTAAATTAATATTTAATGGTTATATAAGTGAATGCTACATGGTTGTGTGGTTAATATAGGGCAGGGGTAGTCAACCTTTTTATACCTAACATTCATTTATGTATTTGTGTTAGTAAGCTGCTCTAAGCTCCCGTCGTATCTACAATAATGACTATTAATTATTTATGCCATTGATTTCATTAAAGCATATAACAGTTAAAAAAAATACTTCGAGCTTTCAATAAGTTTTCACAACGAATATATATAAAAAAACTGACTATCATTTATATTTAACTATCTTTTTTTATATTCTAACTAGCAAACTTAGATGAATATAACCTGTTGAATTAAAAAAAATCCTTAGCATTCCCCTTGGAAGCTGAATCGCCCAATAGTGGGCGTTAGCGATGAGGTTGACTACCACTGGTGTAGGGCTTAGTGAATACAATAATTGGATGTTCCACACACGTAGTTATTGTCTATACCAAAAGTGGGGCGCAGCGAGAACGCGGGCTGGTTTGTGACACGTCCGGCCGCAGTCCCGTGCTTCTAGTTGCCTAATTTAGGCTGGACATACATACACAGATAATAACGTTCATATGAACGTATCGAAGTGAATATTTTTATTTGTTTTTTATTTTCTTAAGCGCTACACCATAACACAATACTCTGTCCCAATAAAAAGCTACAAACATTTAAAACATATTCGCGCGTCACGTCGGTATATCTGTACATAACATAACTATCACGCGGTCACGCTCGATCCAGTGTCCGTTGTGCGAACCGCATTCGTTCCCCTAAACATAGTTTTAAATATATGTAACGTTAATTTTTCTACGTGTAGGGGAAATCTTGTACCGAGTGGAACTTCCCATGATGGAGGAGATAACGCTCATTTATCTCGAGGACGAGAGTAAGTTTTGGGAGTGAGGCGTAGCTTGCGAGTGCCGTAGCCGATACCTTACCTCCCGCATTCTGGTTATGATCATCAATTAGAGACGTAGTTTTCATTTCAATAACACTCCAATATTTTTTTTTATTTGTTATCTGTCATACTATCTTTTGTTCAGTTGTTTTTGAGTTCATACAACGCGTTTATTCTAATAAGCCTTACTGCACTCGAATATATTACCATCGATCTCACGAACGTTTACCGATCCACTAGTATGAGAATATAGAGATTATTGTCTCGGGGTTCATCGGTAACGTGAGGCTTCTTTGGGTCACCGCCGGTGTATCGTTAGAGTAGTAAGGGAAGCGAGCCTCGATCGGTCGGTTGGTTTGTTTAGTAGCGATGGGAGTTTGGGGGCCACTGGAAGCACACGAGGACACAAGTGCCGCCTCTGTCACGCGCAGACACATTAGCCGCCGCTTCGGCCGCGCGCCGCGTCACGCCACGCCGCGTCACGCATGTCCGCGGTCTGCGCTTTGCCTTATAGTTACACTCACACGTACGACATTACGACGCGAGTCGATAGCATGTATACAAAATAAACGACTCTATCACACGACATCCTCATTCGAGCTTGTTTTTTTTTTTTAGTTTTATTGATATTAAGCTGTGCTGGTTTATTTTTAGATATAGTTTTTTTTTCGTAGTTTCGAAAAATTGTGGGTGTTGTAATTTTTTTCTAAAAGCCTATCTTTTGTTCATAAATTTGTAGGTAAATTTGCTTTGAACTACAATAAAGAAATGTATATATGTATAAAAATTCATTTGGTGTAAAATGTATAGACATTATTATTTTATTTTAAATATAAGTAAAATAATTTATCAGTTGTTTAATATGTTCGTTTATTATCATAATTATATTGTCTAATTGTAAAAGCATGAAGAAATAAGACGTATAAGAAAGTTATTACTTTATTTAAGTAGCTAAGTTAAATTTGAGTATTTTAAAAACTTACCCGTAATCATGCCCTGTAATTTGTGTTTATCACTTTAATGAATATTTGATATTATGTCTCGCTGTAGGATGCCTTCTTATAATATTGCGTTTAAAGTAATTTATAAATGTTTAAATAGAATAAATTTAGTATTTAGTGCCGTTGTGCGTCTAGAAATGCATTTTAATTACGCGCTTGTTGTAAGAGAATACGCACTAGAGTGTTAAGTGCTATAATTATTCGTTTCATTTGATTGTAAATAAAAAAATTGTTCGGCGACATCCATGCTGCATCCATAGTGTGAATTTTACTGTAATTTAAGTCACGAATGTTCACAGATAATCTTGTATCTCGAGTCGAAAAAAATCTGTAAATATCGTTAGAAATAGTATAGTGTAAGCATATGTATAAATTTATATTAATTATTACAAGTTAATGCATACTCACATCCAAAGCACTTGTGTTGCACGTAAGTAAGTACGTAATGTGCACGGGTAGCACAAAAACTTATTAATATATATACTTAATTTAGTATAAAAATGTATACATTGAAGTAAAAGGTTACTATTATCTAGAGATTCTACGAAACTTGCAGTGCCATTGCAGAAAGAAATATATACATTTAGTATAATTAAATAAAATATGGTTTCTGTGATACATTACAGGTCAAGACGAAACGGTGCTATCATATGAGACGGTTCAACAGTTAACGATCACTTACACTCGGCCCGTCATTATTTTGGGTCCGTTGAAAGATAGAATAAACGACGACCTAATATCAGAATTTCCGGACAAGTTTGGAAGTTGCGTTCCTCGTAAGTTTCACGTTTTAACATTAAATAAACATTAGCCGTATTCTTACGAAAAATTAAATACATGTTGAACGCATGCTTTAAAAAAATCTTGATTACAAATGAGTGTGTTACCCTTGTTTACAGATGGGCATTATATCATTTAAATATTCTCTAACACTTGTCCAAGTTGGCAGTTCTTACTTCTGTTGTTGTGATTTATGGTTTTTCTATTTTCCGGCGAAAGACCTTTCGTAAGAAATTATGAATTTCCTGGTTATAATTAATTTGAAAGAAAGAAATAAATTACACACCTTTAGAGATTCTCAAGTAAATCATAACTACTACTACATATATGAAACTAATGACATTTGTTAATGTGTTTCTGAGATTATACTGATATTTCACCTCACGCACTTTGACGTAATATATTAGTCTTATAAATTGCTTATTATAACAATTACATAATTTTTTTTTACTGAAATGTCACAATAATGATAACCAAATAAGTAAATTTTCCTAATAAAGAGAACGTTTTTGAATGATGTGATTGAATAGAGCGAATGCTTTTCAAAGTTGCTTGCATAAAAAAACTTAAACCAGATGTTTAGCTAGAGACCACTTGGATATATTTAAAGTATTTTAAATATGTGTCCAACTAGGTATAAACTCTTAGGCACAGCTTAGTAAAACTCATGTTAAGCCCGTGTTCATTATCTTTTTTAAATAATTTATCATTTTACCTCCAATCAAACGTTATGGAGGTTATTTTCATAGACTGGTCTTTCTCGCTGGTTCTTGTCTACCAACAACATTAGCAAGTTCGAACAGTGTCGATCAAAATAGGTTTGAATCCTTGCGGATAAGTCGGAGAAATTTGATGAAGGAAAACGTCGTGATGAAAGAATATCATATTGGCAAGGCTTCTTACCAAGCTTTTTAAAGCCAAACTATATTAAGTCCCTATATATTAAGTATACACGTGATGTATTGTTACCCGTCCATTCGTCCGCGTGAAATTGATGAAAAATATGTTGTTTACTGTAAACATGCGCGTGAGACGTACGGTGTACTGGACTCCAAGAATAAATATAACTGAAAGTCATATATTTATATGTAATTTAAATTATTGCAACGTATAATAATACCTTAAATATATTGACAATATGGGCATATTATATCTATATAATAAAAGATTTAACACATATTGTTCGAAAATGTACAACTTAATATTTTCATTACTTTCTTATATAGTGTAAGTGAACTCTGAGGGTGGTATATAGTAGTTTAAAGATCCAGGTATGCTGATGATAAATCTATCCCATTAGACACACTATTCGTAGCCACATATCTATTGTACACGGTACATGTTTCAGTAGATGACGTGCGTGTTGTACTTACAAATATTTCTGAAAGAGCATTTCTGTAATCTACACATCTACTATCAATTTTACAAATATTTAATACATAAAAAAATAGCGCGTGCGGAGCCGCGGGTAACAGCTAGTATAACTAACTGTAGAAAAGTATAGATCCACTATAGATAAATGTATGCCATAGACACGACACGACCGCGACGTGACTACGAAGTGGACGGACGCGATTACCACTTCGTCGCGAGCCGCGAACAAATGGAACGCGACATACAGAACCATTTATTCATTGAAGCGGGACAGTATAACGACAACTTGTATGGGACGTCCGTCGCTTCTGTGCGAGAGGTCGCTGAAAAGGTTTGTATCGATATATATAACTATCGAAATTTGTATCGATGATCAATCCCGTAAGAATACACATGCTTGGAATTTTTGACCAGATCTTGAAATGTCACGTAGTGGTATATATATTTTATTCGTAATATTATTTGTTATTTCGCTCCATATTTTGTAATATTCGTTGTTTTTTTTTACGTAATATAGTTTGGTTATTGTGTACAAGTGGATCGGAAATAATACCACGGAGCATGGATTCTGACTTGACACAATATTTTCCTGGAAAGTTCTAACAAGACGGCCACCAACTTATTAATTCATTAAAATGATAGCAAGAAACTTGTAATATCATGTACCTATTTGACAATGACAGTAATAATCTACTAGAATATTGGTTCCCATAAATAGATTAAACGAAAAAATTACAACCCATTAAGAGTTTAGAATACACGTGATATTAGTAATCTACTAGTCTTTAAACAATACCATACTTTTAAAAACTACTACGGTCTACAGTATAATCTATATAAAACACCAGCTGGAAACCATTTGTGAGGGTACTATTGCCGTGATAGTCGGCTCTGTTTGTTATCTTTGTCTATCGCAGCCATTACAGTGTGCGATAGAGAGAACGTTTTACAAAATCGAATCGAGCCAAAATTAGCCGTCTCACTCTCTCCGACATGTCAAATCAAATACCGGGTACTACACAGAGATCGCACAATGACAATATCCAAATAGCTGATACCTATGACTACGTTTGCGTTACTATACTAATAATATGTTTTATATATCTACAAAGATATTACGAAAATTGAAAGCAACTATATACGTTACTTAACAAAATTTATCTGTTCAGTTCACCTATGCTATGTATGCGAATCATACCGGTTGCAAGGTTCATAAATGACTGAAGGAGTGATTCAAAATCTATTCAGTAGTTTTTGTGTGATTTGTGCACACCGGCAGAACCCTATCATTATATTTACAAGTTTAGAAGTGAACTGATCTGTGGATGGCAATGTGCGGTTTTTGCTGTGAAACATCTATAGGCAGCGGGTAAACCTGATTGTTGGCGTGGCGACGCAAAACACAAACATTGCACTATTAACGAAATACTCAAAAACATTTGCAACCCTATCTTGTAGGCCAGTTGTTCTACTAGTGTTACATGGTACGCGCCGACGACATAGCGCTCTTTGATAAATGCCGCCAAACACACAGCGCAAGCGGCTAATTGAATTTTTGTATTTAATAAAAATGAATATTTATGTAATAAAATAAATAAACAGTCAGTTATGGAACTAATTTGTAATTTCTTTAGCTTTATCTTTTCATTATGCCATAACTGATTTCTGTCGTAATCTGTTCTTTTATGCATATAACGTGACGGCTCAATTTTTTTATATAGGTATCCGTTTTGTATGCATATGTATATCAGCATGAATGTTCATATGACAGTTATTTTATTGTGTCTTTATTAAAATCGAGACTTATTCAAGGGGTTTCTTCTATAATTACATGATTACCACAAGTATTTAGGAAAAGTGATTTGTGTAGAAATTCCACGCACTCGAAAGTTTTGTGTTGCCACTCTGAGAATTTACAGATAATAATTAGAAAGTCGTCCACTTGGAAATTCATTGCATATATAAAATTATTGAGTTAGGGAGGAATATGGTAATGCTATCTAGCAATACTGTTTAATAAATATCTTCAATTCGGTTATAGCAAATCTATTGTACTATACCAAAACCTTACTGTATTATTAAATACAATAGTTGGCGTATTTTAATGACATTATAATGCGTATATAATATGTATGTGTGTATAATGTGTAGACATTATAATAATATTCCTTTTCAGGGTAAACATTGCATTTTAGACGTAAGTGGAAACGCTATCAAAAGACTACAGGTGGCGCAACTTTACCCTATTGCCATATTTATTAAACCAAAGAGCGTAGAATCAATTATGTAAGTATTGATTATAGTGAAGAACAATTGTGAATACGTTTTTTTTTATTAAAACATCAAAATTTTTGGTTTGGTTCAGGGAAATGAATAAACGCATGACTGAGGAACAAGCCAAGAAAACTTACGAACGCGCCTTGAAAATGGAGCAGGAATTCGCTGAATACTTTACCGGTTTGTATAATAATAAAGTAGATATTATTGAAATTACACTTTTCTTGGAAGGGTTTTAAAATTCTGACCCGCAACCTTTTTGTGCGACGAAAAATGATAGGCGTAAACACTGTGTCGGATAGTGAGTTTTAAACACTGGTTCTCGTCCGATCACCGAGGATAAGCAACGTCAGTTGCAATCAGTACTTGGATGGGTGACCGCCTAAGAACACTGAGTGACGTTGGCTTCTTGTTATATTTTTTTGAATTAAAATGTTTCTCCGTAATACAAAATTTTCACTTATAGACACACACACAATGGACGAAATTGTCTAATTTAAAAAGAAATAGACAAAAAATACATTTTTACACATGTTATGAGTAGTAATTTAGGTATACTTAACACTAAACCTACCAGTAGCGGTCAAATTGACCGTTTTCAAACTTTTTATCCAATTTACACATTTTTAATGTTATAATATTGTTATCAAACTATATGACAATTCTTAGAATATGCATATAATATTTTCTTCACTCTTTAAGTTATTTTTTTCTTTTTCCAAAAAAAACTTGTTATGTGACCTACCTACCGCGGTCGGTCAATAAGACCGGCGGGAAAAACTGTTATAAAGTTATTTCAAAGTAAATTTTTTACGGCTATCTCAGAGTCGCTTATAGTTGAAAAGAGTAGATAAAAATAGTATTGATTGCAGTCTCAAGTAGTGCACTACTAAAAAGGTTTTTTACCATTATTTATTTGAAGAAGAGAAGGTAAAGTGTCTGTTGTAGATATTTACCCTAAAAATGTCAAAGCATTTGAA
This sequence comes from Antheraea mylitta, assembly GCA_014332785.1. Taxonomy (NCBI): domain Eukaryota; kingdom Metazoa; phylum Arthropoda; class Insecta; order Lepidoptera; family Saturniidae; genus Antheraea; species Antheraea mylitta. The sequence continues at coordinate 825,352 of JACEII010000088.1, forward strand.
AATTACAAATTACCTAAAAAATATAACGGACATAGAAGAAGAATTTTCAGAAAATGATGAACAAGAAACTTTTGTAATTGAAAAAAACATGGAAATAGATCAAGAACTATTTACAAGTGAATTAGAATCAGAAAGCGATAGTGAAGAGGAGAATATTATAAATAAGCGTTCAGGGCAGAAAAAAAAGAGGGTTTTATTGTCATCCGAAAGTGAAATAGATTTTAATTATATTTAGATATATACATTTAGATTATTTATATATATTTAGATTATATACAAAATCTAAAGAAAAACAGCTTTTACCAACACCGTCCACAAGTACAGATTTGTGCGTACGAAGAACTTGTCAAATTAAATTTTGTAAAGGTTATAAAACAACAAAAATCTGTTTGAAATGCGAAAAATATGTTTGCGGCAAGTGCACATTTCAGACTAAACTAATTTGTAAGCAATGCGAGGAAGCCAAATAAAGTATATTATGTATGCATAACATTCTGTATAAAACTTTAATTTTATTTGTTTTTTTTTTTATAAAGAATTTAAAAATTATATAAAATGGACGAAACTTTATGAAAATTCTTTATTTTATACACATTTAGCAACAAATCAACCATTATCTTCATTGAATAATGAAATAAATGAAACTTTTTAATTACCGGTCAATTTGACCGCACGCGGTAGGAATAGATATACAAGAATTGTCGATAGGTTTAGTGTTAAGTTCCATATCAACAGATAGACAAATCATTAATTTTTCATAAACATTTAGAAAAGCATGCATATGTATTTGATTATTTTTTTCACTTATTTTTTGGATTCGATTGAACCTTTGACCTTTTTTAAACTCAACAAAGCGGGAAGAATTTACCTAGGTGTGATTTATGTCATATATAATGTTCACTTTAAAGAAATTTTGAACAAGTCTGCTTATCGAAAAATGATACGAGATATTTTTTATAGAGCGTTCAATTTACAATAAAAATCATTATGGATTTGTAACCTATAAAACTGTAAATTTTCAAATAAATGTGTTATTTGTATAGAAAATAGTAATTCATTATATATTCTTCTAAATAATATTTAGAACTCTCTGAAGATATTTCGGTTCGGATTTCGGGAACAAAATTGTGTTTTTTTTTTTTAAATATCCTAATGTATACGTATGTTTTTAGCTGTGGTAACAGGTGATACCCCTGAAGAGATATACGCAAAAGTGAAGACCGTGATCACGGCGGAGAGCGGGCCCTCGGTCTGGGTGCCGCGACGGGAACCGCTGTGAACGGAAACGCTCACAAGCTTCCCCCCTCCCCGCACTCCTCCCGTGCCATACGCGTCAATACCTGACCCCCTCCCCAGCGCCATACGTGCTGGTTCCCTCCCCCGAGGCATACGTGCTACCCCCCTCCCCCGCGGCATACGCGACAATCCCCTGTGTCACCCATACTCCCCTCTCTCGACCCACGCGTACTAACCAGTACCTATTATAGTGCCTCGAGTTCACTCGCCGCAATCATTTACGTATAAAAGTGCGACTCAGAAAATTTTTACGATATTCTTCTTGTTAAATATTGTAATATCGTTGCCCGCGACGGCGTTTCTCGTTGTTGTTTCTAGCGCGCGTCTCTCTCTCTTTTTCTCTCTGCTGTGCAAACAATTAATAGTATTGAAATGCTGTTGAGTACGGAGTAAACTCGTGACCTTAATTTGACATTACACGGAGATTATGATAACATTTGTTATATACCATTTTTACATTTGTCGTGTGAGTTAAGGCAGTATATTATAAATGGAAAATTACTCTATGACTTTGTTTTCATGTTCAATTAAATTTGCCGTAGTGCTAGTTTGATTGAAAAAACATTAGTCAGTTTTCATACGAAATGTGTCGAAAAATATTCGAACATTTAAATGTGATGTCAAATAATATTTACTGGGTAGCACATAGTGAGCGACGGTGCACGATTAACTCATGGAGTCAAGTATACGCACACGTGTATAGAATTACAATCTTGTTCACAAACTCAGGGCTTGATAGTTATTAACGTGTCCGAGTTTAATTTTAACATGAAATAATGTAAATTTTCACCTAATCATATTATAAATTGTTGACCAAGAATTCATCGTTAAATAGCGTTCACAAATAGACGACACCCTGTACGCTTATGTTTATTACGCAAATCTGTATACTAGTGATAAATGTTATATCGAATTTTATTTTAATCTGACGAAAAAAAAATCCACTAATCGTGCTTCAATTTTAAATATGTAAATTGTATATTAATAAAGTAAAAAAAAACTATATACTATATGGTAACATTAGTTTACTCAGGTTGCTAGATGCGTTTAACTTTTCATCAAGTGTTTGTTAAGAGAGTTTATCGTACTAACAATATTCAGATATAACGTTGCCCTATGAGATAGTCACGAGCACTGGTGATTAAAATCACTATATTGTATAATTATTATATAGTTTATATTATACTATGGAGCTGAGTAGTCGAACCCACCTCATGCATGGCTAGGCTAAGACTTTAATTATCAGAATTATTTGCTCAAGCGGCAATCTATATCGTAAACATTGAATCTCATGACATATAATATATTATTGCACACTGACGATCCCCCTTTATCTCTTAGGCGAGATGAAAACGTTGTTTGTTGATCATTTTTATAGTAAGCGATTGTGTTATAACGGTGTGAATATAACTCACCAATTGAATAGTATTTGACATTTATTTATTGAGAATTTTATTTTCTTACGAAATAATTGTGTGGCCCATCTGCAAATATGGCTCTTATAACGCGAGCGCATGATGCTTAAGCTGCAATAGTAGATTTACATTATGTTGTGACATATTGTTTTTATTTTATTTATATATATGTTGCACTGTTGTAACATAAATAATACTATTTTAACTAATTTCATATGGTACTTAAATAGTTAATAATGTTTTAAATGACTCATGATTATGTATTATCTTTTACGTGGAGATATCGATTTTCTAATGAAGGTATTACGGGAAATACTATTGTTGAAATAACCAAAGATTTTTAACATTTTGGCATGTGAAATACTTTCACCGAGACTTAATAATTTTTTAATAATCCCACAGTGTGTTTTGTCCCGATTCCTCTTGTTTATGTGTTGTATATAATACCTTCAAATCTATTAATACTAAGATTCTGTATTGACAATACTATTAGACATTTTATTCGAAGTATTTATTTATTATCATTATTAAGTAAATGTTATATTAAAATAATTGAGCGTGTTGATGTGTAAATTAATTAAGTGTAATTTTAATGTATTTTAACATCTATTTAATTAATTTTTAATATTTTTATCGAACACCCATATTTGCAGATGTACAATGTTTATGAGTTAGTGATGTTCAATAGAATAGTTTGAATAAAATTATTTACGTTGAAAATTCTATTATCGTTTCTTTAAGAACCTTAACCCTATAATACAATTACCTACATACATATCCTAGTTATCCATAGTTTCCCAATTCTTCCTTCATTTTCAGAGTTTTTGTTGAACCCACATGGCAATGAGTTAATAATTTTTCTTCAAATTTTTAGGTCTTGATTAAGTTAGCAGTACTTTCTGTGGAGTACTTAAGTGCTAGATTTCTTTCTAAGTTGTTGCTATATCGGGTTATGTATTAATCCAGGCGATTATTGTAGTCTGGTGAAACTGTTAAGACCTTGCTAGGTCAATAAAGACAATTAGATCGAAAAAAAAAATCAGGCGATAACTTTATCAAATATAGTCAATAAGTCTATGTATGAAGTAGTGTTTTGATAGCAATATCGTATTTCATTCCTAATTAAAACAGCTACTTGCTGTGACATTCAAACCGATGATAAATTAAAATGAAAGAAATAACAATCATATTACGCAAAAAATTGATTGAATCTGCTCTATGCAAAAGTTCGTCATTATACGCGCGCAATACACATCTCAGAAACTGGATATTCGCGAACGCTACACTTATTCATTGTCTTAATGCATACGTATAGCCTTTCTGTGATCGGCATCAAATATAGACTCGATATGAACTCCATAGTAAAGCTTACTCTTCCACCTACTCTATCTCTTTCATTATTGGCTCCGAAAGATTCCACTTGCAATACGCAAATCGTCCTAAGGGTCTGGAATCTAATATTGATCAAAACGCCATGATGTGTTTATCATACTAGGCCATAAAGGATCTAACTAAAGCGACGTTTAATCAAGAAATCAAACCTTTCGAAAGACGAACAGTAACCTAGAATCTTATGAGAATAAGGTAGTCCGGTGAAGCTGTTAAGACCTAACCTGGTCAATAGCGTAGTCAGATAAAAAAAATATGAAAATATGTGAGACACTATAGTAGCGTATTCTATTATTAACAACTGTGAAAACATATCCGAAGTAACGCTTAATGCTCACATATGCTCGTAATAGAAAAAGCAATCGGGCGAAATCGAGGGTCTAAAATGTTCAAACACCAGATAACAAAGAGTGGAACTGAATAGCTAAATACGGAAATAGGCACCACGATTGCATTGAAGTGTGATATACTGTTTCTATTTACATAACACGTTAGACTGACGATTAGACAATAAATCGGCCTCCGTATCTTGCATCCTATCTTACTCTATTATGAACTCATTTTTTTCATTCATTGCAACTGGTACACCAAAGCTTAGAAATGGTTGCACTTCGCCCTCAGTTTCCTTTTGTCCCGGACTCCGGAGTCCGTTAACTTCAAAAAGACGCGACCCCCTGCCCCTCTGGCAGGGAGGTTTCAAATGTCTTCCCCCGCCCCGCACCCCTCCTCAGGCCCCGCTATGGGCCAACTCGACTTCCGAACAGCGTGATTCCGCGCGCTTTCGGTAGTTCGTTTCGAAAAAGTGTCCCGATATTATCACTGAATACGACCGCTTCTGTATTGAAGCGGACGACTTTTTCAAGGGCGGGCCAATCCCGTCATTCGTTTCTGCTGCGAAAAATGACCTCGATAGGAACTCTTTCGCAGCGCTCCTGAAGGACCCTCAGTACTCCGGGAGCACACCCCCTGCCCCTACCTCTTCCCGTTCTTCGGACGAGGAATGCTCCGACATGGAGCAAGACCCCCCCCCCCCCCGCCGGGAACGACGGCTCAACCGTCGTCTCCCGCAAGCCCAAACCGCGCAAGAAGCGCGCTAACTCGTCCTCCGACACCGAAGGCGCCAAGCCTTCGAAGATCTCTAACGTCGAAAGGGCCAAAGGTGACACCCACGCACTCTGTACCGGCTCCTTCGAAAGCTGCGATTTCCGCAGCTTCGAGTAAGAAGCCCCGTCCCCCTCCCCCCGTCACGATCCAGGACAAGGCGTTCTGGCTCGATACTTCAGATCTGCTGAAGCAAGCAGAAATCCCGATCGCCTCTGCCGTGAGTACCCGAACGGGTATTCAGGTAAAGGTTGCTAACTCTGACCTACATCGCAAGCTTACGCGCCTCCTGCGCGCTAAGAAAATTGCGTTCTTCACGTATGCGCTCGAAGAAGAACGCATGTTACGCGTAGTAATACGTAGAGCCTCCGCCCAAATCGTCGTAGACGATATTTACGAAGACCTCCGGCAACAAAAGTTCCCAGTCAAAGAAGTCCACCGCATGCGATCTTTTCGCAATAGAGCACCCTATGATATGGTGCTGGTCCTTCTCGACCGCACCATGGAGGGCAAGAAAATCTTTACGCTCTCGACCCTCTGCGGCCTCCGGCGTCACCGTAGAACCGTCGCGCAAAACGTCCGTACCCTCGCAGTGTCATAACTGCCAGGAGTACGGACACTCCGCACTTAATTGTCACCTAAAACCCAGGTGCGAACACTCCACTTCGGAATGTTCCCGAACTAAAGACTCTCCCGATCCTCCGAGTTGCGTTTTGTGACGCGGCGTGGGTCATACTGCGAATTATCGCGGTAGTACCGCCGCGCCCCGCACACAAAACTGCCCCGATAGCGGCATCCCGCCCCCGCCCTCCGCCTCTCGACTCTAGAGAGGCTTTTCATCTCGCGTACCGGCAGCGCCCGCACCCGCGCCTCACGCGACTCCCCTCCCCGCGCGGGCCCCTCAGGTCCGGTGGACACCTCAGATCGCAGCGCGACTTGATCCAAGACTTCAGGCGGCGAAGCCTTCACAGGCCAACACCGCAGTCATTCTTTCCGGCATGGACTGGTCCGCCCAGCTCTTAGTTTTTCATGAGATCTCGGAGATCTCTGCTTACGACTAGGTCGCGAACGACCCGAAACAGGGCCCCATTCGCGCGATCGCGAAATTTCCCGCCTTCGCGGCTACAATCCAACGGCTCGTGCGCGCCGCCATTTCTAAATAATAAGAATTATTATGCTCAATATAAGATAGAGTAAACTCGCGTGTTTACGTCTATCTTCCCGTAAAATCGTCAAACAATAACATTTTTCTATTTTTAGATCCCGGCGCCGGCGCCGTTCGTTTAAATTGTAAATTCGATCTTATTAATTTTTTCCTGTGGCCGGCCACATCGCGAATCCCTGTCTCGTGCATCACGGGCAGAGAGCTCTCGTTTTTATACACGCACACTTTTTGTTCGCGTTATCTTGGCAATATGTTTGTCCGTGGCCACCCGGGTGGGCGCAGAGATATTGCTGTCGCGATACAGTACACACCACATCGATTCTACACATACATAGTTAATCAGGCATGCACCTTACACATCTGGTGGAAGGGTTTACTTTTTTTCCCTTATCGAACTGAATCGAGTAGGTTTAGTTTGTCTCGTTCCGAATTCATGTTGTGTTTTTGTATCATGCAATTTTTAATTGTATGATCCAAAAATGGATACATGTATAGCTTAGCATAGTTTAGCTAGGACAGATTGGGTTTTTCTAGGTAACGGCCAAGCCGAGGTGTGCCGAGCACCCTTGAGCTAGTTACCACAAACAAAATCGGCTGAGTGCCTTAAGCGCTCGCCTTAGTAGTCCGGTGAAGCTGTGAAGGCCAAAAAAAACAAGGCCAATAGCGTAGTCAGTTCGAAAAAAAAACCTGTTAGTAAGACACAATATCACCATCAATGGCACATTGTACATCTACCTCTATCCGATTTGTAGTTACATAGCTATTATGTCAGAATCATTACAAAACTTGCAGAAGATATTGTTTACAATTGAAGCCATTCTCCTTTGTCACTCTGAAAGCTAACTGCAAGGAGAATAGTTTTATTTTAATTATCACGTTACTCCAGATTTCATCGATGGTCGAATTTCGAATTTTCAAAAAGTATTTTAGTTTGTCAACTATACTTACAAAAATACAAGGCTAACCGTGGTTGGCCGCTGACAGTATGAAAGTAATCAGTTGCTGAAGACGTTCAGCCGGGATCTGTGAAAGCAATCATACTGTCTTGTACGTACATCGGAATTTAACACGAAAAATTGGAGATAATGGTAAAACAATTGAAGGTGAAAAATGCCGCCCCTAAATTCGACGGCCTACCTGATGAAGCCTGGATTCCAATTTAAAATATCTTTAAAACTGGAACTCATCAGCGTGTTTCTGGCGCACAATCGGTGTTTGTTACAATAGAAATCTGGTCGCAAAGTTCCACTCCGTATCAGGGAGCTCAGTTGACTCGTAGTCCCCATTTCAACCCATTGTACTACTGAAGAAATTGAGCCAACTTTTTAAGGGCGTTGTGGTGTACTTCTAGATTATCTGTTATGCTGGAATAATGCTAAATATATATTATAAGGTCCCTTTGTCTCTGAGGACCGGACGATCAATAATCATTGTTTTACGTAAACTATGCAGAATGATCAGCCCGCGGGGTTTATATGATCAGTTGTATACCTACATGATTTCTTGCGTGGCACCTTTTGATCTGGAAAGGAGAACCGTCTATATATACGCCATAAGAAATAAATAGCACGGAAGCCTAGTATTCTGACTGACACAGATTTCAATGGTAAAGAACTGCTAGACCACGCTGATCAAAACTCAAACTTGCCGCCGCCGCCAATTTAGAGGTTGACGCTCATGTCTAATTCAGAGTGCAATAAGTTTATCAAGAGTACGTACTGCAAACTATATTTTAAAAGAATTGCTTACTATTCGAGCCAGGATATTGCCTAAAATACATCCTTCAATTCAATGGTTGATATAAAAATAAGACTTTTACTCTGGTCGAGAATCAAAAACCCAGAGTAAACATTCTATCAATTTCATATTCAATTTTAGTGATTAATAAATGTCGTAATCTCCTGTTTATATAGTCCGAGGAGTGATTCAGATCCTTTACGATGTTGTGATAACAGTTTCATAGTGATTTCTTCCTAAAACTAGGTGGTCTAGTATTTTCGAAAAATCGATTTTTAGTATTTTTTGAAATTTTATGGTGAAATTCCAAGTATTTCAGGATCTACAGCCCATTCGAAGGTCAGGTAGGTAGAAGAATCGGCGGGTCGAAGTCTATTGTTGCAGCTGCTCGTGCTCATATACCTAACACTAATGATAAATTTAAGGGGAAATATTTTAGTTTTAAGAATTATATAGGTTTAATTTGTTCCTCAGCGATAGTAACATCGAGTGTTATAATTTTATTGAAAAATATGGATCGTAAGTATAGTGCAATAACCATAAGTGCAAAAAAAGATGTTTTCGAGGTAATCGTTACACGAGTGAAAATATTAATTTTCTGTCAAAATAATTGTAGAAATCGCTTCATACTGTGCTACTTGTACTTTCAACGAAGTGTTTAAAGCTATTTTAAAAATTATAGACGCAATGATCAACTAGCCCAGGATCGTGACGAGAGACGAATCAACAAGTCTAATCATTAAAGCACAAGTGACTCCAAAGAGGTAAGAACTGCTCCTAAAAAAGCCAAGAGTAAAGAAATTGAAGATTTTCAGAAGACGGAGGGAATTCTTTATGATACTGGGATCGGCGATTAATTGTAGATGCATATTTAAATCCAATTTTTGAAAATATATAATATTTGCTTTAACCTTTAAACACGTTTATCTCAAAACTACTTTCATTTCCTATCGCAGGGTTCAAAAATAAAGACTAGACCGATTGGGCTGAAATTTTAATGTTATTCTGTACCGTTCAAAAAAAAATAATTCTCATATAGAAAAAAAAAAAATTAAAATAGTTTAAATTTTAGCCCGCTAGACCACCAGTCCCCTCACGGGAACAAAACAAATCTTAAAGGTTAAAAATTATGTATAGGGATGGAACACAAACATTGGGAAACTGCTTTAGACAGTTCTTTTCTTAGATGACCTACCTCTAAAAGTATGAAAAATATGTATAATGGTTGACAAACATTCAACAATTTATAAACCCAGAGTTGTAAAAATGTATATACTATTTTTTTTTATCAACACATGAATAGATGATATATAGAAGAGAAGATATCAATTATCTACTAAGTACATGGTATTTTTTAATGGAAATTGATATTAAAGGAAACACAACATATTCAAATTTCTAATTTAATGGTCTTATATCTCATCTTCCAGTACAGTTGTTTTCTCAGATACATACAGACCGTCCAAGAACTTTCTGATATCCTTGTTTTTTACTGTTGTTGACTGTTGAATGAGGGCAGCTGAACTGGATACGTCTTCTAAAGAATTACCCTCGATGATCAATTCATCTTTTTGTTTCGGTGAGTTAACTACTGTCACACCAGGTGCCATTTTTACCCTCCTGATGTATTTTTCACCAAGGAAGTTACGAATCTCAATAATTGTGTTCCCCTCGGTGGTTACACAATTGATCGGGAAGTGAGCATATACTGCACGCATCTTGTACTGGAATCCTTTAGTCACACCTGAAAGATATAACTATTTATAATGGAAATTTCAAATAACTCCGCAACTGGGATATTTCATAAATCTCTATTACTCTTTAAACTTAAATAAAATAATGTACACAGATAGTAATTACCATAGAGTAATTTAAATCTTTAAATTCTTATATAAATTAGGTTACACATTAGGGTGGGTCAAAAAAATCAACTATTTTTTTTTTTTACAATTAATACGGAAAAATGGGTTACTAGGCACCTTAAAAAAATTCTCACCAAATATGAACTCTTAATTTTAATAGGAAGATCCTCCGCATCGCAGTTTTTCATTTTTTTCTCAGTCCAATAGAAAAAAATTCATTCCTCATCATTAATTGGTCGTACAGAAAAATTTTTTTTAAGAATTTCGTAGGAAATTTAATGCTCTACAAAAAAGGTATCTTATGTTTTTTCCGTAAACCTCACCATTTCACTAATATTGAAGATTTAAGATTGATTATTTTAAGTCAAATGTCACTTTTGTTTATGAATTTTATAACTCGACAAGAAATGGCTATTATTGAATGGGCAATAGAAATTTTTGTAGCAAATTAACTGCTCTATAAAAATGGTATCTTATGTTTTG
>JACEII010000088.1:840799-892373 GCA_014332785.1 Antheraea mylitta
TGCCAAACTGTCACAACAAAAGGATAGAGGATGGTAAGACTGGTCTGAACGCTTCCACAGCCGTTATTGAGCATTCTAGCGTTAAGGCAATAGGTCCCTCGGATTCTGCATTTGCACAAGTGCTTGCAGAATTCTCAGACATTTTCCGACCTCCCGGTCTTCCTTGCTTTCATAAACACAACACAGTCCACCATATCCGGACTAAAGACGGGCCTCCAGTATCATGTCGTCCTCGTCGGTTAGCTCCTCAGAAACTTACTGCTGCCAAGAGCGAATTTGAAAGCATGGTACGGAACGGCATTGCCCGCCCGTCTCAAAGTGCTTGGTCCTCTCCGCTTCATATGACGGTCAAGAAAAACCTTTCTTGGCGTCCTTGCGGTGATTATCGCGCTTTAAACGCGCGAACCATACCTGACAGTTATCCCGTCCGACATATGAACGATTTCAGCCACAATCTAGCAGGTTCGAAAATTTTCAGTACCATCGACCTGGTAAAGGCGTACCATCAGATTCCGGTATACCATGAGGATATCCCGAAGACCGCCATTGTTACACCATTTGGCCTTTTCGAATTCCCCTATATGACCTTTGGTTTACGCAATGCTGGACAAACATTCCAAAGATTTATTGATGAGGTCACACAGGGATTGGATTTCGTTTTCCCTTACGTGGACGATATCCTCGTATTTTCTGAGAACGAATCTCTGCACAAAGACCATCTCAGAATCTTGTTCAAACGCCTACAAGATTATGGCGTCATAGTGAACGCATCAAAGTGTGTGTTTGGTGCCCAAGAAGTAATTTTTCTGGGTTACACCATTAACTCAGAAGGTACTCGCCCTCCTCAGGATCGAGTACAAGCTTTACTGAATTATTCACCTCCTAAAACTATCCACGGTGTACGACGTTTTCTCGGTATGCTAAATTTTTATCGCCGCTTCATTCCTCATGCTGCACAGTTTCAAGCACCACTCATTGACGCAGTAGTCGCCACCAACAGTAAAGGCGCAAAACCATTTTTATGGACGCCTAAGCTGTTGGAGCATTTTGAAGCCTGTAAAACTAGTCTTTCAAAGGCAACTTTACTTCAACATCCAATTAACGATGCACCTCTCGGTCTGTTCACAGATGCTTCCAGCATTCACGTGGGATCGTGTTTGCAGCAACAAGTCAATGGTCAATGGTATCCTTTAGCTTTTTTCAGTAAAAAATTGACTTCAAAACAATCCCAGTGGCCTGCTTATTATCGAGAGCTATTAGCAATATACGAAAGTGTACAACACTTTCGTTATATTTTAGAAGTTAGCAATGCAACCATTTTCACTGACCACAAACCTCTGTTATACGCTTTTGTACAAAGACGAGAGAGGCTTCCTCCTGCACAGCTGAACCAACTATCTTTCATCAGTCAATTCACAACTGACATTCAGTACATTAAAGGTTCTGAAAACCTTATTGCTGATGCCATGTCACGAATTGAGGTAATTTCATTAGAGCAAGAGTATGAAACCTTAGCACGTTCTCAAGACACTGATGAAGAACTTCAAAATTTATTGAAAAACGGTTCAAGCCTTAAACTTCCCAAAATTAATATTCCTGGTACTGGCGTTTCTCTATTTTGTGATGTTTCCACAGATAGACCGCGTCCGTATGTGACTCCAGAACTGCGGCGGGTTGTCTTCAATAAGCTGCATAATTTGAGCCATCCCGGCGCACGAGCTACCACCCGCCTTGTCACCGAGCGGTATGTTTGGCCATCCATTAATAAGGAATGTCGTGAGTGGTCACGAGCGTGTCTTGCCTGCCAACGCAGTAAAGTTTCCAGGCATAATACCGCGCCCCTCAGTAATTTTAAAACCCCATCTGGTCGATTCCTCCATGTCCATTTGGACATCATAGGACCATTACCTGTTTGCGATGGTTATCGCTATTGCTTAACAGCAATAGACAAGGTAACAAGGTGGCCAGAAGTATGGCCAATGCGTTCTATAACTGCAGAAGAAGTGGTAGAGACTTTTACTAGAGAATGGATCTCTAGATTTGGCATACCACTCTGTATCACGACCGACCAGGGTACTCAATTTGAGTCTGACATATTCCGCAGACTCCTCATCACTTTTGCCACTACACGGCGAAGGACAACCGCATATCACCCACAGGCAAATGGTATGATAGAGCGCGTACACAGACAACTTAAGGCCTCTTTAATGTGTCATGAACAGTCCTGGTTGAACGCTCTACCATTTGTACTTTTAGGCATGCGCTCCGCTTTTAAAGAGGACCTCAAGTGTACAGCCGCCGAGCTCATGTACGGTGAAACATTGAGACTCCCAGGAGAACTACTTGTTGCACCGCAGAACCCTATTACCGGTGAAGATCCAACTGATTTGGTCGTTAGGTTACCTAAACATATGTCGAACATTCGACCAGTACCGGCATCTCGCCATGGTAACCAAAAGTCGTTCATATTCAAAGACGTATTAACAGCTACGCATGTATACTTGCGTGATGACGCTGTTCGACGCCCTCTTCAGCCGCCTTATACAGGACCTTATCAGGTTCTTGAACGGTCAAGTGACGGCAAAACGCTCACTTTGGACATTAAGGGTAAGAAAGTGGTAGTCAGTATCGATCGCGTCAAACCTGCTTTCTTCTCGGAAGTTACTCCTCAATCCTTATTTCCACCTTCACCAGTCACATCCGTTCCTCCTGTCCTCAAGCCACCTATAGACAATTTATTACCTTCACCCTACGTTACTCGATCTGGACGTCGTGTTAAATTTAAACCGACGCTAGATTTGTAAAGAACTTTTCTGTATATAGTTGTATTATTGTCATTGTAACTAATTTAGGTGTATTATAATATTATTAAGACTGTTGTAACTTGATTTTTTTTATATCAATTCTTTATAACTAAGTCTCTATTTCTGTACACTTTACTTTTTATATTAATGTAAATATGTGTATAACGTCATACTTTGTAAATGTTTTTATACTGGGTTTTCTTTACTCCGTAGGGGGGTGATGTAGCGTGCTGGCCATTAAAAATTATCTATGGCCCTTTTTCAAAATACAACGACATATTCATTGTCACAAAAGATACAAATTTTTCCTCGACAAAAGTGGACATTAAAAGTTTCGGTTGCAAAGTCAGTGTTTGATTTTCTTACAGTATCACATTGAACACGCCCCAAGTACAGTGTAGTGTAAAGTAATCCACTTAGTATCTGTGGTCTCATTAGTTAGCTTGGATAACTCAGCGATAATCCTTGCGTTAACTCAGTAATTCAAGCGCAGTTAACTGCGCCGGCTCATTGCACTAAATCAAAATTGCGCCATGGCTCAACAAAATGAAAACACGCCGAGTGAGCAACAAAATGCGCGTTTTTGCACAATTCACAAACAGCACGCCAACTGCGTTGGCTTATTGTTCTCTTATCGAGTGATTTATTCCATCATTTGTTTTACACACGCCTGTCAACTCAGTCATCTGTCAAAAAAAAAACCTTATGGCCACTAAGTAAAGTAAAATCTAAAAAATAAAGATTACCTAGGTATAACTTCATTTAAATTTTACGGAGTTGCAGTTTACAAAAATGATATTCAAAGTTTCCGGTCCTACGCTGTGTGCCAACTCATTTTGAAGAAGTGAGTAAACACGTCCAGCGCAGTGAACTGAGTTGGCGCAGTTGTCGACGACTCGACTAGACATGCGCAAATCATGTCCGGAAGCGGACCGGACATGGAACGATTAACATAGCGTTCGGAACTAGGTGCGGTTAACATGTTCGCGGAACTAGCTAGTTCCACAAGTTTAGATGTATAGTGTCGGTTCATGTCCTGCATTCAACGTCCAAATAGGTCCTTACAGTTCCTCGGTTTTATTGAAATACATTGCCTAGTAGGCAATTTTATACATTCTTAAAAGTAAAATTGTCGGTTGATTTATTATATACTAGCTGACCCGTGCAACTTCGTATGCACCAAATCGGTTATTATCTGTTTCAATTATTTTTTAAATGCGAAAAATCTTACTAAGCCGATTGCAACGACATCTACCGTTTTCAATTGGTAATCCGAACTATACAGCGGCTTACTCAAATATATAGGCCATGGTTATGTGAAAGAAATTTAAAAATAACCCTGTAACCCGTTCGCAGCATCACCTACCGGGTCCAATAAAAAAAAAACTAACCTACATATATTGCTGATATATGTCTTCCCAGTATTGATAATAGATGATTTTTGCCGAATTCAATTATATCCATTGTGATTAACTATTTATAATTAACTATTAATGTGATAACTAACTATTAATGTAAATTATTGTGATTAACTATATATGAAAAACTATTGAATAAACATAAAAACACTCGCATATGTGTATAACTTTTAATGCTTCAAAATATTTCAACTTAGCGCCATCTATGGACCTAAAAGGTTTTCTTCATCCTGACTCGCTGTTTTCACTTCTCACAATCGGATTTGTATGGAAATCTCACCTATTTTTGGTTATCAGTCGGCTATGTAGATGGCACTTTAAGCAATTTTTTTTGACAAGTTTGATAACAAAACGTGGTGGACGACAATTACTTTTGACATTTCAAACTGACAACTTTCAAATATTTATTCACTTTACGTTTCTGTTATGTGTGGTCTGGTGGTAAAGTTGCTTAGGTTATATTCAACGAAGACGCGTTGGGGCGAAGGTTCGAAACCCAACGGTTTTTTTTTTGGTATATTTTATTTTTAAGTAGCACAGGGTAACATATGTCTTAAATTGTTACATAATCTTACTACTATAATATTAATTCGTTAAGAATTTTATGAACTTGAATTTTTTTACTTTCGTCCGTTATTCTGGAGAACCCCTTGCGTTTTATGGGACAGAGAGTGGATCCTGGATGTAGTCTTGTAATATTAGTTATCACTGTGTCAAGTTTCTTTAAAATTGCTTCAATACTTTATACTAGCTAACCCGGTGTACTCCGTTCCGCTTCAGAGTCAAGTAATGAGCATATTTAGGACACTAAAATAAATTCAAAATAATTTAGTTCAATTTTTAATTAGGATAATAAAATTAAAGAAGAAATAAATTGAAAAAAAAAACAAAATAATTTAATGACGTTACACATTTGCAAGACAAAAGCAAGTTATTTGCTTTATGGGCCATATATTTGTGTATATAGATTGCACTCATCAGTAAGGCACCATGTGATAAGCCAACATTTTCATTTTCACTTTTTACACAGTCAATATTTTAATGAATGCTGTGTAGTGTATACCAATAATTTCATTATAAATGATATAGTTTGAGTTCTCTACATCTTTATTCTTATCCATCATAATTAGTCGTGCACTCAATCACTCATTATTTTTGTTGTTAGCGATGATTTTTGGGAATATCTAATTGATGAATTCACCTTTTAATAAGACAAATTACAGATTATAAATAGAGATTAGAAATTAGATGCACTTTTTGTTTGATGGAGCGCCTTATAGAATTATGATAGCATAATTCAGCATGTAAGAAATTGCGCATGAAACTATACTAATAATTTGGCCGATGTTTTTTTTATTAATGGGATGTTGGGAATGGGACCCTTACAGGTAGATTTCTTTTAAATGATTAATAACCCAATGTCATACTTAAAGCAAAGCATTACGCATCATTATTGTATAACAGAATACGGAAAGTTTTTGTCCAACTACTTATACTTACTCGGTTCGAGTTCGGGAGGACTCGGTTGTTGTCGATCAGGTCTACCCGATTAGGCCTCCCACGACAGCGGCTCAAGCCTAGGTTTGATCCTTCGGTAGGGAGCCCTTGAGTGAGTTGCTTGCGCGATACGGTGACACACAAATATACATCACTGTTACAACGCTACACGATCACCCCCACACACGTGCACGCCGACACGCTTACACATGAAAGTGGAAGCGATTACTTTTTTCCCCTTATCGAACTGAAATCTCTTAATTTTTCGATAATTAATATATGGAGGAGTTGTTGAGGCGTGTATGCTTGGTACACATATACGTTTCAACAACTCATACATATATGAATAGCTTGGTTAGCTAAGATAGGTCACGATTTTGCATGCAACAGGCAACAACCAAGCCGAGGTGTGCCGTGCACCCTTGAGCTGGTTGCCAAAATAAAATCGGCTGAGTGCATTAAGCGCTCGCCTTAGTAGTCCGGTGAAGCTGTTAAGACCATGCTGGGTCAATAGCGTAGTCATAAAAAAAAAAAAATAACGATCGGTTCTTTATTATTTTGTAACATGTTCGGAATATCGTTAATAGAACATGCCGAACATGGACATGTGTAACTGTATGGAACTGTGGAACGACTTCATTTGACGCCTAAGATTATACCGTGATCGTTCCAGGTGCGCACATAGTTCCTGGAACTATTTGCCGAACATGGACATGTGGAACTGTATGGAACTGTGGAACGACTTCATATAACGCTTAAGATTATATTGTGATCGTTCCAGGTGCGCACACAGTTCTCGGAACTATAACGAACCGGAACTACAATACAATCAGTATACAAATAGGTCCATATTACTTTTATTGGTTATTTATTGTTAATGGTATTATATATTTTTTAAATGTATTTTTAACATAGAGTTTGTATTGTACAATTTTGGTTTAGTTTTCATTTTTATAGTTTTTTTTATACTAAATGTAATGTAATACTACTGATTACAAATATGTGAATAATGTTTATGTATATGTATGTATATGTTTATGTTATGTTTATGTATATATATTTATGCTCATAGCGTTTCTTTCTCCGTAGGGGGCGTGGTGTAGCGTGTTTGCCATTTATAATGTATTTTTTTGCGAACTGACTACGCTACTGACTTAGCAAGGTCTTAGCAGCTTCGCCGGACTACAAAGGCAAGCGTTTAAAGCACTCGGCCGATTTTATTTCGACAACTAGCTCAAGGGTGCACGGTACACCCTGGTTAGACTGTTGCCCGATTCATACAACTCGCGATTTTTTTATTATTTCTCAATCTGACTACGCTATTGATCTAGCAAGGCCTTAACAGCTTCACCGGACTAAGTACAATTCGCGATGTATCTGAGCTAACTTAAGCTAAGCTACATATTCATATTTATATGAGTTATTGAAACATATGTTTGCTAAACAGACATACCTCAAATATATATATATATATATATATATATATATATAATAAATAATATTTACTTTAAGTGAAATGGGACCCTTAGAGGGAGTCAAGTGCATGAGCACAAGAAAAATTAAATTAATAAGTATCAATAAAGCAATGTCGTCCTTAACGCAAAGTATTGCGGATCATTATTGTATAACAGAATACGGAACGTTTCAATCCAACTATTTGAGTCGGCTGTCCTATTTCAAAACCTAGTAAGCTATTAAAACTAAATTTTACAGGAGAATTTAAATTAAAAGTAACCAAACGACTCATGAAAAACATTACTTTCTGTAAATCCATTGATATATACGTAATTTGAGTCTTTGCTTGTTTTATTTCTTCAGACATTGAAATATCGTCGCTATACTTTCTTAGTTCTTCCTTATACATCAAGCGTTTTACATCCCTAATAGTTAGATAGGTAAATATTTTCAGTTCTTTTAAAAGTATTCCCATTACTTAGATATTTTAAGTTCTTTTATTCCGATTACTTAGTAGTATTTCGTTCGCACGCCTACCGTCATTATTCATCACCAAGTAAAAGGAGAGCCTGTGTAATTATTAATACTGAAGGCCCCAAACACCTGTATTTCATTGTGCTTGCTCATGTTTAAAAACCTAGTTAGTTTCTTTAACAATTTATAGACCTAGTAAGTCTCAGAGAAGTACTAGGTTTTGTGATGGTTAAAATAACTTATTAGGTTTTTAAGTGGTTATGAGACAGTGAATGTATCATTTATTAGGTATCAACGTTTAAAAATATCTACTTATTTGTGAGTTTTTATCGCTGGTGTGATTTGTATTTTGTAGGAACTTATTAGTTTTATAAAATTATGTAACATTATAAAACGGATTTTGCAAAGTGTCTCTTACTAGGTTTTGAAATGAGACAGCCACAATCGTATTTACTCGGTTCGGGTTCGGCAGGACTCGATTGCTTTCGATCGGCTCTACGGTCGGCTTGCAACATGTTCGGAAATTCGTCTTGACAGAACATGTTTTGTGGAACTATGGAACTATTATATTTGACATCTCGGATTGGACCGATCTCGTTCCGACTCCGGACATAGTTCCAGGAACTATTACGATCCGGAACTACTCACCTCTAGACTCGACGCTGTGCGGTGTTACACATCTCTGGTTGGTGTGTAAAATGTGTGGTCAGTGGTGTCAAACTCTCCGCTAGGAGTAGTTCTCAGTATATAGTATTTTATCTATGGGAGTAATATTTATTCTGTGGTCAAACTCCAAACTGTGTTGTCAAATATTTGTTGTTGTCTAACTTTTATTATAACTGATGTTACAATAGATTTTTATAATTTTTGTTGATAACTCGAGAATTTCAGTAATGTTTTAATTATTGTGACTGCAGTAAAGAACGAAACTTGGACATTAGTGAAGAAAAAAGTTTGCAAGGAAAATGGATATTCCTGTACAAATAGCTATAAGATTAAAACCGCCTGGACTCGCAGACTCAACACAATGTATATTTAGTAACCCAGTTACGCAAATAGTAATAACTGAAAGTGGCCAAACTTTTCATGTAAATAGAGCCTTACCTATAGATTGTACGCAAATACATCTATTTAATTCTTTCATGATACCACAGATCAACTGCTTTTTAGATGGATGTGATACTTCTGTGGTTGTTTTTGGTCAATCCAAGACTGGAAAAACTTATACATTATTTGGACCAGGTAATCTCATGTTTAATTATACTGTAGCCTTACGCTGACCTATAGAAAAAAATAATCAAAAGTATTTTAGTTCTTCAGAACTTCTTAGTTTCCATTGTTGGAATGAAATTAGAAATAAATGTCTGGGCTGACTCAAAAAAGACTGAACAGAATTTCATTAGACTTTTACTGATAGACAAATTTTCTAGTGTGTTATCTAGTCTATATATCATTACAGTTTTTATAGGAACTAAGTAATTGGAAGAAAATATAAGAGGTATACTTTAAATTTGGTAAAAAAGTTATAGAGGTTAAAGAGTTATTACTAAGTTCCAGTAAAAAAAAAGTATAATATATCCCAAAATTATTCCAGAAGAAACAAAACATTAGTTCTCAATAAGTATTAAAAAGTTTTTAGTGTGCTGTAAATTATATTGGTTTTGGAATGCTAATTTTCCAATATACCATTTATTTCAATCTCATTTAAATCATTACAAACATAAATAATTATACATTCCAAAAACAAATATTCCACCTGTAAATATCTGAATACTGGGTCTCCTTGAAATAGACAGCATAGACTACACTACACCTTATTGACGATAATAAATAAAAAATGTCATTTTGAAATCTCCAATGACATGGTTATATTATGAGAAAATTTGAGGGGTTTCTCATTATATTTTCTTCTGTCTATAAAGGCATTAAGAATTAAATTTTAGAAATATGTGGTAAATTAAAAAAATATGGGTTTTTTGTGGTATTGGTACAATAATTATATTTTAATTTTTATTGTTTTATCAGGTTTTGAATGTATACATAGTGAATGTGATCAAGGCATTGTACCTAGATTCCTGACTGAGATATTTCACAAACTAAATCAAATGCCGGAAAGAGAATTCATATTACATATAACATGGATGCAAGTTGTTAACAACAACATATTTGATGTTCTTGGAGCTGGCCTAGTAAGATGTAACAATGTGGAAGAGGCTTTTCAATACTTACAGTTAGGTTGGAGACAAAGGTGTCAAGGAAACAACCATACGGTGTTTACAGTGAGTGTTGAACAGAAGTGGGTAGGTACAAACGGAATACTAAATCACAGAATGTCCACTGCTAGTTTCTGTGATCTTGCAGCTTATCCAGATTCAGGATTGTATGCTTTAGAAAGTATTCTTAAGGAGTTATTAGCAGGAAATCCTCCAAAACAAATTAATTATGATCAATGTATTTTAACTGCAATGCTTCGAGACTCATTTGGAGGGAGAGCATTCACTTGGGTGATTGGGTGCATTAGTACAGAACCAGAAGATTATCAAGAAACACTGAAAATATTAAATTTGAGCTTATGTTGTCGTGGAATAAAGAATTTTGTGACAGTCAATTTATTTGCAGACAATAATACTCCTGTTTACACTGAGAAAGCAATATTAACTAATGCAGATAATAATTTTAACTTACAATTTGCTACAGCTCAGTGGATTAAGTTAGTTTCAAATGCTGAAGGACTTTTCAATAAAATACTTCAATCAAAATCATTGTCTGAAACTGATATTAATCAGGTTAGTGAATGGCTATTTTTAAAAGCAGAATGTGATGAGTGTTTGAATGGCGATGTTAGTGTTGACAATAAAGATGTTAGTTCAAAACAGGGATTGCCTAGAATAGCAGAAGACACTGAACCTAGTGAATTGAGTGATTCAGATGTTGATTCAGACTCTGAAGACAATACTGAATCGGATACTGTATTTCAAGACAAGCTAGAAAAGTTTATGGATTATTTTAGAGAAAAAAATGATCAGTTGTTTGCTGACAGATGTGAAGAATATTTAAATCATATAGATTCCGATGATATCACAATATCAGAAACAAGTGGATCTCAATCATTGCCCATTATGACATCACAATCAAACTCTGGTAGAAGAAGGACTATACAACCTGGGGAAAGTTTATCAGGAGCAGAATTAGAGTTACTGAGGAAAGTTGCAGCAAAAGCTATATCACCAGAATCCCAAAAAATACTTATTGAATCTCACAAGAAAGATGTCGACCCTGAACCCAAGTTAATTGAAAGAGAATTACTAAAAATGATTGATTCTCCTAAGACTGAAGAACTATGTAAAAAATATAAAATAACTAAAGAAAAATACACACAAAAACAAACTTTAGCCAGGAAACTCTCAAAAGAAATAAGTAGTAGTCAAACGCAATTAAAAGAATTAATTAATCTATGTATAGCAAAAGAAAGATTGATTGATGATATGACAAAAACGGTTTGTTATACTCAAAATAAACCACACTCTGATAAAGGAATTGAACATAGTTTCATGGATCATGATAATATTCAAGAAATAAAAAGACATGAAACCAATCTCAAAATATATAAGAAACAAATTGAACAAATAAAACGTCAAATTAAGAAAGATGAAAAAAGAAAGAATACTTTAGATATAGAATTAGTTAAAGATAAATTAAAATTAGATGAATTATCTGACACATCTACCGATCTTAAAGATCGAAAAGTCAATTCCTTAAAACATTTTACAAATAGAATAACTCAATTAGACAGTATTCTAAGAGAAAAAACGAATGACTTGGAGAATGCAGATTTGTCTAAAGAAAAGGAATTAATGCTAAGGAAGGAAATTAAAAACCTTAGAAAAACAAGAGAATGTTTACATGATCAAAGATGTAGTTTAGGCCATAAAAGAAAAATATATAAATCTTTATCAGATTCTGAAGTAAGTGCCTTTATAATACAGTGAGATGTTACAGGAAAGCCCTACTATATTCTAATATTATATAAATATCATATTTCAGGAAAGAAAGTTACTCGAATGTGAAGAAGCAATAGAAGCTATAGATACAGCAATAGAGTACAAAAATAATTTAATTTGTGGTAAGTCACCAGCAGCTTCATTGTCAGATTCACAAGAAAATAAAGATTCTAGAAGTCGAGGGGAGCAAATGCTAATGGCGCGTCTCGATAAACTATCTCATGATGAAATGAAAACACTCCTTTATAAATACTTTCAAAAGGTAATGTATCAATTATTTATCTATATGAGTGTAGCTCATGTATTTAAACATTTTGTAAAATGTTTGTGTAGGTAGTGGATTTGAGAGGTTCTTGTGCGGCTTTAGAAGCCGGGGTAGCTGCAGCAAGTGAAGAAGCTACGTTGTGGCGAGCACGAGCAGCTGCTGCTTGGCGACATGCTCAACGTATTAGATCTCATGCTCATGCTAGGTAAAGTGTAAATTTATATTAATAGAAATCAATAGATAAATATATGTAAGCACATAACTTCAGATTGGCTATTCTTATAATTTTTTCCAATTTTGATTTCCAAGTTTTTGAAGTGAAACTTCTAATGTAACTTCCAACAAGGTTGCGTTAAACGATTACCGATACCATGGAGGGGGTATCCGAGCACTGTTGCGTTAAACGTCCTACATTTCTGGGGCGA
Organism: Antheraea mylitta; assembly: GCA_014332785.1. Taxonomy (NCBI): domain Eukaryota; kingdom Metazoa; phylum Arthropoda; class Insecta; order Lepidoptera; family Saturniidae; genus Antheraea; species Antheraea mylitta. The sequence continues at coordinate 853,139 of JACEII010000088.1, forward strand.
GGGAATAGAAAGAGACAGGAGTTAGAGTGAGTGCGTGGTACTCAGAACGTATAGTATATCTGTTGCAGGCTAGCTGCCTCTACCCCTCCCTATTTTCATTTCCACATTACGAAGTCTCACTTCTGTGCGGAGGGACTCCATGCACTATTTTTTCTGTTATGTTTGTACTTGTCAGGACACAGTTTGTATTAAAAGAAAGCCTTTGGTTTCATTGTTTTCATGTAAGCACATAACTTCAGATTGGCTATTCTTATAATTTTTTCCAATTTTGATTTCTAAGTTTTTTTTTTGTTGTGTTTGTACTTGTTAGAACATAGTTTGTATTAAAAAACCTTTGGTTTCATTTTCTTCATTACTGCATCTGTGAGAAGCCAAGATGAGCTAGTATTCAATCAATAATTAACTATCCATAAACACTAGTGGTGTTATTACAGAAAAGTTGAATACTTTAAAATGGTTACGTTTTAAATGCACCACGCTCGCTGAATGTTCGCCATCCTGCTCTTGTCTCGCTTTGGTTAGTTTAGACTTGTGAAAAACGTTAACGCGAACTTCTCGTCTCGGGCGAGCGCAGTGCATTTAGTATGAAACCTTTTTAAAGCAAGTATTTAACTTTTGTAATAACACCATAGATGTTTACATGTTTTTGTAGGATTTATTTAAGTGATCTCTATATTATTAAGTGAATTGTGTATATGTATAATTATTTGCAAATATTTTTCAATTATTATTTACAAACATGTATGATCTTTTTAATTCTAGGCACTTTCAATTGATACACAGGTGTCTGGATGGAGGAAATCCAGAAAGGGCTTTGTCGTTAGGGTTAACCACAGACTCCGAGACATCCGATGATGCAATGCAGCTCGTAGATCGTATGAAACAGCTTGCTAAATATCATCAGGTATTATCGACAACTTTCTCAAAACCAAATAACCATCTTATTTGGATAATTCCAAAAATCTTAGAAAAAAAATGTGGAATTTTGAAATAATTTTTATTATTTTACAGCCTCCGGTAATACCCAGTCAAAATTTAAGACAGTTGATGCCTTCTACAAATATACCTGTCGCAAAAGTCACAAAGGAGAGGAACAAACTCGTGATAATTCAACAAAATAAAAAACACTGACATCTATACATAATTTTTATTCTTAAATTCATAACCTGTATTTTAATGTACATCTGTTATTTGCATACATAGAAGAATATTGTCATTGGTCGATTATGATGTGAGATAATCTGTAAATGTCTGTCTAATAATGTACGTGTATATTTTAAAAATTCTGATTATTTAGTCGATTTTAATAATAATATGTACATAAATCATTTTAATCATTTGTAAATATTGTTTTAAGATTATGTTATGTTAAGAGCTAAGTTTCTTGATGTTGGTAAGTCACATAGACTAAGATAGAACATAAATAAGCATATATAAATTTCAATACACTTAAAAATGCCTATTTATTTGTCTTTTTCCCAATAACTTTAGATAAAGGACTCGTTATTAGATTAAACTTTAATATTTAACAATTTGTTTTTCATTACTAATATTATTAATTATTATTATAACTTTTTCATTTAAAAGAATAAACTGCTAATAGACACCTTGTTTAAAATAAAGATACACTGATATTAGAAAAAAATTATACAAATACAATGATCTTATATAATTTTCTATTTTTACTGTTTTAAAATCTCACTTCGCCTATTTAAAATTCCATGGTATACACAGTACACCTTCCGTAAGCACTGAATAATAATGCGTTATGAAGAGAATATTTCCTCGTAACTTCTGTAACAATATTTTTATTCATTAATGGAGTTAAGTAAATTTTTAAGTAATCATTAAACTGTACTTAAAGTGTCTACTTGATGCAGAATAGAAAGTGTGTGCAAATCATATAGTGCATCAAGGAGGAAAGGTCTGAAATGAACTTACCACATTAAGCTGTTCACTTCTAGTTAGTAACCGCTGACAGCATAAAATCATATGTCCTGGGGTAATACTATCATCTTTATCGAGATTTAATAACCCAAATCTTTCTTTTACTTCTTTACACAGTGCTCGCTCGATGTGTTTGTTACTAAAAATTAAAATATAATTTAAAGTTCTACAATTTCATTGAGGTTAGTGTTAGAATTTGCTAAACTCACATGCTATATTCTGTCAATAGTAACATCGCTTCATCTAGATGATCAGTGATGTAGGCAACAAGTTCATCCGCAGGACAAGATGATGGCGTGATAAACTGACCTGTGGGCGATACCATTAATGGACCAGCTTCCCTGAAAATTAAATTTAGTTTCTACATATTGTGTGCAAAATGTGATATACTTTACCGTGTTGTTCTATATTTACCTGAAAACGGTACTCAAAAATCAATTCAGTAGTTTTTCAATATAGCGTGTTCTAACACGGAAAATATACGATTTACTTATATAAAAACAGCTGTTCTTCTTGTTTGAAAGAATGAAAATATATTTCAATACACATTTACTTCAATGGGTCGGCTCGCCCGAGCTAGTATCACTCGACCCACAGAAAATCAACGTGAAATAACAGTGCTTGCATTGTTGCGTTTCGTTCGGTCAGTGAGAGCGCCGGTGGCCCACTTTTCCCCACCTTCCACCTCTCCTCTTTCCTCCTCCCCCAACACAGGCTGGCAACACACTTGCGACTCCTCTTGTGGAGTGTCTATGGATGGTGGTAATCACTTAGCATCGGGTGGCCCACATGTTCGTTTGCGTATGATATAAAAAAACATGTGTATACAATACATCAACTTTTAAAATATAAAGAAAAACATATAAAATTCTGTATTATGAAGGTGTGTATAACAAATGGGCTTCGAGTCAGTGAGTATGCTAAGTTGTGTAGTGATTATGTGCAATGCTTCACGCACTTTGATTACTTTTGTTTCTATTATTTCTTATAATAACTATTCTATGTAATAAACAGCAGAGGTCTAGTACAATAGGTATTGTGCAAATATTCTCCGTATTTAAGTATAGCATACCAATATTCAGTACCTAGGCGACTGAGTTTAGCTCGGTTTAAAAAAAAACATTTTTAAATTAAAATAAACTGTTAGGTTTGCCTTATAATATTAACATTTTCGTACAAAAAAAAAATCTCTTCTGCTGTCACTTGGATTCGAACTGGGGTTATACAGATTTTCGAAGCAAACGATTTCCATCTGAGCTATCACCAACCTCTATATCATCAAAAATAAGCAAATGCAGAAGCAGGGCTTACGTACTACTTTAATGGCCCCTATCTACAAATTGAAGTTTTGACACAAAATTTTACATCACTCGACAACATTACACAAATCACCTCCACACATGTGAATGCATACACGCTTACACATGAAAGTGGAAAGGTTTTATTTTTTCCCTCATTGAACTTAAATAGTTTAGAAAATTATCCGATACGAAATATATATGGGGGTTGTTGAGGTATGTATGCTTGGTACACATATATGTTTCAACAACTCATATATATATATGAATAGTTAGCTTAGGTCAGCTCAGGTAGGTCGCGCATCATTGCAGGACCTGGCGGACGCGCGCTTGGTAACGCACACCGTCGACGCCGTACGCCCGGTCCTGCGGGAGCGGATGGGGAGGAGATGGGGCTCCCTAACGTTCAGGCTGGTGCAGGTGCTGACCGGACACGGTTGTTTCGGGTGGTACCAACACTGGATCGCTCGCAGGGAACCGACCGCCTGGCGGCGGTGGTGAGAGGGAATTTGTCGCTGCCGGGCGTGGTATCGGCCATGCTCGGCTGCGAACAGGCGTAGCGAGCAGTGGCCTCCTTTTGCGAGGAAGTCATCTCGCAAAAGGAGCCGGCGGAGAGGGCCCGCGAGGTAGACCCTCTAAGTGGCCCTCTCCGCCAACGGAGGACAGGCGGAAGGAGGCGGCGCTTTGCCCAACTCCTCCCGACACCGTAGCCGGATCTGAGGGGATGCAGCAGGGAGGCTCATCCCTTCATTGCACAGGTCTGAAGGACGAGGGGAGGTAGCTGGTGTGTACCCAGTGTACACTTGAGCTTGAGAACCCTTGAGCTAGTTACCACAAATAAAATCGACTGAATGCCACAAGCGCTCGCCTTAGTAGTCCGGTGAAGCTGTTAAGATCTTGCTAGGTTAATAGCGTAGTCAGATCGAGAAAAAAGAAATTAAAGTTCTTACGGTTCCACGACAATTTCATATTTTGATAGAGATTCTGGTACTGACGATGAAAATTTATTACCACGTCCATAAAAATCGCCAACTGATGTTATCAACTGCCTTAAATGATTACAATATTGTGTTGCTGATACCTTCGGCATGAACTTTCTGCAACATTACATTTTAATTTATTACAATATATGAATAGTTTGACAACCATTGAACGTATGGTATTTAAACGAAATTGTCATACCTTCTACAAATATGTATATCACGCAATATACTAGATAATGCTTTCTCATAGTTTGGTATCATTATTAAAGAACTATCCTCTTGGCTAACTTTTTTTATCAGCTACAAAATTAAAAAAAAAACATTATAAAGTACTATACAAATTTAGAGCACTGTTAATATTATCTACGTGATATTTCTCTAAAAATATATTCAATAACCGGATGGCACTTATCGTGTTTTAGCTATAGCTGTACGAATAGATTATCTATTCAAAAAAGTTAAATTAGTAACATATATGGCTTCTCTAACGTCTTTCTATCACTTAGCATATAAAGTATCACAACATCAGCTAAAATTTGATAAAAGATCAGTATCACTGGCCATTAATTTAATAAAAGTAAATGAATATTAGATAAAACTATCGTTATAAAATTCAAATCACCGGTTGCAACAAACAAAATATGTTTATTACGTTTTTTTTAATAATTATCATTTTTAAAATGGAATATTAGATAATTAATTCCATATGTAAACTTTTTATAGATATTTTCATACTGAAATGAAATATTACTAGACTGTGTTGCCAGGATAAAAAAAGATCATTAGACAACATTGATGTATATATTGTAACTAATGATAAATACAAATGTGAGTTTGTTTATTACACGGTAGGCACTCAATAGATCATTATGAAATTTTGCATACAGGTTTTAAGAGGTACAGACAAGTATTTAAAATAATTCTCATTCAGAAAATAAGTACTGCTCCCGAGGGTTGTGTCAAATTCATATTAATTCAAGCGAGGTAGCAGGCAAAATCTTGTTTAAATATATAAATGTGTACATACCGAAAGCCATTCATTTCTGACATCAATAATATTGAGGTAAACATCACCATCTAAACTCACACCTGTGAATTGTCCCAAACAAATAGTTCTACCTAGAATTACACATTAGATATACTAAAATACTGTTATTATAAAGTTAATGGAGTTGTTATTTGTTCATTTGGACGCGGTATTATCTGTAACTAACATTAGATTCAAAACATTATTTTTGTATTTTTTAGCTTACTAGCTGATACCCGCTACTTTGATTGCGTCATCTATTATCTTAACAATATATTTTATGTATAAATAAAAAAAAATATAAGCAGCACATTGCACTTGCCTCACCTCTTTACGACAAGAAAACACATCGCATGTATAGTAGTTATAACAACGACAATCTCTTAAAACCGTAATAACTTGTAGTCCGGTGAAGCGGGTAAGACCTTGCTAGGTCAATAGCGTAGTCAGTTCGAATAAAAGTCTGATAACTTTATATGTATAAGATGAAACAGAACCGAGTGGTATCTGTAGTGATATATTTTTTTATAAAGACCAGTGTCCTAGAAGTAAAGCTTAAAAAATATTAATGGAATCTGTCTGGTAGTTTATGAGTAATTTATATAGAATTTAATTAGAAAGATTTTAGTTCCAAATGGTTAAAGCTCTTCAGAGTTTGTAAATTACAATACAAATTATAGGTCAAAAAGTAACATAAGCGAGTTGTGGGATATTGAGGGCCAAGCTCAAGTTAACCATCCGACGGTATTATGGCATTATGCATGGTAGTGTTGTAATAAAACATATGTAATGTATATAGACAGAAATTTAGAACAATGAAAAAAATCAAAATAAGCTTTTAATCATCATTAAAACTTTTTAACATTTAAATGTCATATAAGTAACCAGTATTAAATTCAAATATAAAACGAACCTTCCAGATTACTCATAATTTTAGAATGTTGAGTAGCTAGTGAGACTAAACTCTGGAGTGCTCCTCGAATATGGCTGATATTCCATCCACTGTCATATTTAACCTTCAAAAAATTAATCACATAGATTATATTTCTCAACACACTCATAATAAATGACATTTATTATGTTACTATATTTCTATGAAAATTAATATTTAATTGAAAGTGAATGTATTAAGTATTCAACAAATAGGTTAATTACTTAGTTTTTACGAACTTCTTTTATACCATATGTATTACACAGATGGTCTATCAAACTTTTGACTTGATTTCTTGTTGCCTGTGTTGCATTATATTTTTCTCTAGCTACTGTACTATTTTCGTGGATCCATTCCCTGAAATATTCGAAAGTCTAGTCAAGCATAGTTTAAATCTAATTAACTTTTTATATATAGATTTTATAAAGATGAAAATTTAATTTGATTCTACAAAATTATTACTTGATTGTGTATGAATTGTGGGTGATAGATTGTTTGTGTGAACCACAGATTATGTAAACATACAAACTCTTTCAATCTCAATAAAGAATATTAAGCAAAATTTGAAAAGATGTTTCTGGTTTTTCCAATATAAGACAGGAATGTATTTGGATACATACAAAATATTATCAATTGATTTCTTCTCTTCGACTTTTCTCTTCATTCGAGATGCGTTTTCAAATTCATCATTGTACTTTTGGTATGCTGACGCCAAATCAGGCTTGCTGTAACACAAATGAAAAAATGTAAAAATATTAAATTTCATGCAATATACTCATGTAAAATTGTGAGTAAACAGTAAATTACAATGCAAGAAAATATTCTGATCGCTCTCAACCACTGTATGAGCAAAATTTTGTATAGAAAAAAAAATCTTCCAGTTAAAAAATGTAGTGGCTGCTACTCTCACATATTAATAAAAAACACATTGACTCTCCCATAGTCAACACATCAGCCTATAAGAGATCCTCTCTGCAGGCTCATTGGTTTCTTACTGAAGGAAGGTATAAAGGTATAATCACCACGCCAGTTCTCGACGTATTGGAGATTTCAAACTCCAAGAAATACAGTTCCATATTTTTCCACATACGTTGATACTGCAAAACTATTTCTCAGTTTCAGGTTTCGTCACGATGTTTTCTTTCAAGGTCAGTTGATAGCGTTATCAAATAATGTTAATAAATGTAGGCTAATTAGGAAAAATTCGTTGATACATGCTGGGGTTCGGTTCTGTGTACATAGAGTCGATTTTTCACCACCTCACCCTTTTTACTAATAATACATGTCATTTCATGTCTGAAAACCTGCGTTTGTCTTTTTAACCAGTGTGTCCTGCCCAGAATGACGTATGTTGCTGAAACATGATGCTAAAAAAATAAGGTTTGCACAATATAGTGAGATATTAGGCACCTTGAGTTAAAAATACGAAAATCCGAACCAACACTACAGTGCAGAACATGGTATGCATATTGCTCAAATCAAATAATATTGGGCAGGTAAATCGGCCAGATGTGGTGATGGTGGGTAGAGTAAGTTCCTGGTCTAATTATGAAAGAGAGAGAGAGAGAGAGCAGGGAAGTGTGGGAAGACTAAGTAGGGTAAAATGTGTCGACGACATTACATGTCTCTTGTGAAAAAGGGATAAAAGAGAGGAGGCTTGCGGCCTGCAGTTGGCTTTCTGTTAACATGCCCTTCATTATAATTTGATTAGTAAAGGTACTTAATGTAAAATAATAATTCCTTCTTCTTTACACACCTGAATTCAGCTTTAAGAGGAGTATGAGGTATTTTATCAATATAATTTGTTGATATATCACAAGCGTTTAACACCTTTACTATTGTTTCTCTCACATCACGACCATTTAGTTGTATCTTTACTAGTTTGAAGGCACCTGTGGAGATATAAATTAATTCCTGAGTTACTAATGGTGGCTGTATTAATGTGTGAAATAAGATTAAGAAACATACCACAATAGATAAAAACAATTTAACCAATCTTAAGAAATCAAAGAAGGTTTTCTTAGACAAAGAAAATTATTAAAAACCTCGGTAAGAGCATTGTATGATGATAAATAGAAATTATTTTGTTCAAACATAATTTACATTTTTTAATTCTATTTAATTGAAATTTTGTATAATATATTAAGGTTTTTTTTTCTGCCCACTCTTGGTCCACGCCATTTTTTTTGCTCTCGTTTATTTTATTAATCCAATAAAAAATCATTTTAAATGTAGTGCAGCTTAAATAATATATTAAGGTTGTAGTTGAGTTTTTGGCGAGATCTTGAAATGCCATGTAGTGGTCTTTATATTTTATTGATAATGTTGTGTTATTTGGCTCTGTATTTTGTAATGTTGGTGGTGCTTTACGTAATATAGTTTGGTTATCGTGCACAAGTGAAGTGGATCGGATATAATACCATGGAGCATAAATTCTTAGTTGCCACAAAAACTCCCAGGAAAGTCTTGATATGATGGCCACCATCTTGTTAGTTCATTGAAATTATATGAAGAAACTTGTAATATTGCTACACACTTGACAATGACAGTAATAGTCTACTAAATAGAAGACTGGTTGCCAAAAGTAAAATAGAAGAAGGTTGTAGTTAACATTTAGTTATGACAAATTATTATATATTCATGTATACTCAATTAAATTTTAAAAAATGAGTTGTTATTGTTACAGTTTACAGCTATGTTTGTGTACAAACAGTAGGTAAGTTAAATAGACACTAAATTCAAATAAAAACATGCATAACTATTTTAGAATTACATCTATGGTCATAATTGGTTTAAAATCCCAAGTAATATTATAAATGTGAATTTCTTTCTTACAATTTCACTTCTTAACTGCTCAACTGATTGTCATGAAATTGAAGGGTTAAAAAAGACTTAGAGTATCTTTTATCCGGAGAATAAATGGTGTTCCACAGATAGGTCAAATGTACACTAACACAATCAAGGCCTTGAACATAAGCTAGTAAATAATAATAGTAATAATCACCCTCTGGCATATCCTTTTGTCTTAGATAGAATGAAAGTGGAGGTGTTGTTATCCTTTTTCTAGATTGTTGAGCCTCTATGAAAGCACTTAGTTGTTGAAGAGAATGTTCATTGATAGTCTGAAAAATACTTTAATTATTGAATCTTTGTTGTACAACATTATATATATCATTACATAGTATATAACAAAGTCCCCGACCATGTCTGTCTGTTCACAATAAACACAAAAACTACTGGATGGATTGACATGTGGTTTTAACCACTAGATACAGTGATTATTGAGGAAATTTAGGTATATCATTTGTCAAAGTTTTTTATTATGAGGGTGAGACAATGTCAGTAGGACCAGCTAGTAGATTATAAAACATTTCTGATTATGTTACTAGTACAAAGGAACAGCCTTATTGCTAATAAGAATTTATTTATGTTTATTATTAAATATGTACAAAATATATGATTAAAACTTCAATAATTAATAATAGGTTAGTAAATAATTTAAAATTGCTTGACAGATTATTCATATACATAATCATTTTTTTTATTAATAAATCATTTTTAAATATTTTAAATAAGTAATTTAATAAGAATTAAAATGAATATATTTATCAGGCCATCTAAAATTATCAGTAACATATATTCAACTAATTTAACAGTTACTCAATATGTTATAACAAAGTTTATGTAATACTCAGCAAATAAAAAATACCAACTCTTTGTTCTGGATATTTTCCAAAAAGATCTGGATGTACACTAAAGTAAAACGGTCTCAATGCAGTGGATATTTCGGCTGAACTTAAAAATCGACAGATCACATCTCTGGCGCAGTCACATCTGGAAGACGTGATTTACAAATTAGCCTTAACCAATTAGCACATAATAGGTTACTTTTAAGGTAACTGGGAGAGAGGAATTACGAAGTTATAAGTAAGAGTACAAAAATCTAAGCTTACCTTATTTTTATTCGACTATACATTTTCTAGATGAATTAGACGTAACGATTTGATGGTTTTACAGTATATAGATGTATTTTTTAGACACTACATCTTAACGGCCTTGAACTTCTTTGTACAATTTTGATAAAACTGATAGTTGAATGACAGATAAATAATGACAACATAGTACAAAAACTATTTTGTCAAAGTCACTTTGTCATATAGCTCAATACAGACAACAAAAAATTTCGTTCGAAAATTTGCATCAAGGATTTATTCTAATGATTGTTTTTATCATAGTGAAACTTCTTTGGGAACTAACGAAACAGAGATTTCTTAAGAATTGTTACATTGAAATGAATAAACTTATTTACCTAAGATTTTACGAATACTTTACCTATTTTGTTGTGTATATAGTATATAAATAGATAATAATCTATTTATGTCCAATAATACCTTTACACATATTTTTTTTTCACAGGAATAAAGTGATTGTATAAAATCGTAATCATTCTCATGTTTTGTTTAAGAACAAGGTATTTTAAAGTAAAAAATTGTGTTATTTTAAATATTTAGTTCACTTATTGTTTTTAATTGAAATATCTCTTATAAAATAATATATATACCTAGTGTGACTGAATAACATTCGTTGAGTAAAGGATTTTACTTACATTGCCAATCAACAACTGTAAGTCGAAGTTTTTTTTATTTATGAGCTTTCTTTTTTTTCGAAATGTAAACGCTATTGACCTGGAATAATCTTCACAGCTTCACCGAACTATGTTTATGAGCTTTCTTTACAGTGGAAATCTAAGTGTTCGTGAAGTACCTAAGTAAAAACAGAGAGAATACAATGAACATAATAAAATTCGCATGGTGATTTCAGCCTTTATTCTTTATCCATTAACAAGGGAAGTGAACGCGAAATAATAAAATTGATCTCTTATAGAAACAACAACAAACAATAAACAATCTTAAGATACCGTAAAAAGATCCTGGAAAGTTTTAACTACGGTGTAATCATATTTTTGGAAGGCTGAAGTCATCACAAAGTAATTTTGTAGTAATTACCCGCTTAATAATGACAATAATAAACTTCAATAAAGAGAACTATTTGTCAAAGTAAAAAGAAGAAGAAAAATCATGAAAAAAAAGGTGTGAAAATCATGACTAACGAAGAGTGTATTTAGTATTTTTGATACGTTGTCATAGTTTAAAGTGTCTTTGAAGAGTAGATATGCAATTAATATAGAAAATAGTTGGAAAATACACTCTTCTTTTAAATTAAACTAATCTTAGTGCGTTATATTTTTAATAAGCTCTATAAGCGAAGATAAATACGACGTGGAGTCCCTCGGCGCGCAAAAAGTGAAACTTTGTAATGTGGAATTGAAAATAGGAAGGGGTAGCAATTGATATAAATAAATATATGTACATATATATATGCATGCGCTCAAGTGCCACGCATTCACTCTTGCTCTGTCTCTTTCCATTCTACCTCCCCAGGAGTGTTGAACGTTTAACACAACAGTGCTTTCGTACCCCCTCCATAGTAGCGTTAAACGTTTAACACTACCTTGTTTGAAGTTGCATTAGAAGTTTCACTTTAATAAAACAGTTCGGTGCAATTTCCTGTCAACCACATTTCTTATTTGTTTAGTGGCTGATTTAAAAAAAAAACCGTTTATTTATAAATCTCTATTTATAAATTATTAATCTATACTATTAATCTATATTTCACGACCCTTACATATATAATCAACAATATTTGTACCGTCTGTGTTGTTTGTACCAACCTTCTAATCCGGTGAAGCTGTAAAGGCCTTCTTTTTTTCTTGTTTTGGCTCCGCAGAAGCACTTGTCAGTGTCAATGTTTTCTTTCAATGGATAGTACAATAATATTACAAGCCTCGAGTGATTATTTCAATATTCTAACAAGATGGTGGATCCCTTGTAAGAACCTTCCTGGGGGTTTTTGTGGCATCTCAGAATTTCATGTTTCGTGGTATTATTTTCCATTCACTTCACTTATGTACTATAAACTAACTATATTACGTAAAACACCACCAAATTTAAAAAATATAGATTCAAATAACACAAGATTATGAATAAAATATAAAATCCACTATATGCCAGACTAAGATCCCATCATAAACTCCTGTAAAGGCCTTGTAAGGCTAATAGCATCGTCAGTTCGAAATAAATAAAAAAAATTTGAAAAACCTATATAAGTATAATAGTATTGAAACTTTAAAAAAAAATTATTATGGTTGAATTTCGACCTCTGGGCGATCATTCTAGAAATGCATACTAATTAAGATATGTTAATGATTGTATAATTTTAATAACTATTTTGTGTTTGCTACATTTATGTACCGCTACAAATAAAGACTAAACGTAATTATGTATTTATGATTGCATTAGGTAATGTTATTATTACTATTATATTACACTTACTTAATTGATGTACTTACATTATAATTTTAGATATATACGTTGTTATTACAAAAAAGTTAAATACGTATTGACTACTTGCTTTTAAAAGGATTCCTATTAAATGCACCGGGCTCGACCGAGGCAAGTTCGCGTTATTCCTTTTCGCAAGTGTAACCTAACCAAAGCGAGACAAAAGAGCAAGATTGCGAACTTTCAGCGAGCGCCATGCATTTAACATGAAACTTTAAAAGCAAGTATTCATTACGTATTTAACTTTTTTGTAATAACACCGTATGCATTGAACTGATGATGGCTCATTTGATAGTCTGTTCGGACACAGCGTCAATGGCCATAGGTTTGAATCCTTGCAACTGATTCGGAACTTCCGGTAAAGGAAAACATTGTGTAACCATAGCTGGGTGGTAAGGTTCTTTGTAAATCGGCCAGGTTACCTACCACTCTTATGTTGATAATCTGTCGCCAACAACCTGTTAGTTGGTTCTGACAGCTGCACTTGAAAACCAGAACCCTCTAAGACAGTGTATCCCAACGTGGGGCCCACGCCCCACATGGGGGCAATTTGATAGTTAAGACTCTAACCCTTTCGCTTTGGGTTAGTTAATTATTTAAATGCAAAGCTAGATATCGGTGCCAAATTTAACCAAATAGACAAATTCTTAAAAAAATGCTATAAATAATTATTAGATATAATTTCGTTTGGTAGTACCAAAATATCAACTGGGTAATTAGAGTTGTCAAGTCAAGTAAGATTTTCATTATATGTTTTGAAATTTTACTTACGATGTTTTGATAACAAGTTCATAGATGGATAAAAATTATCATTTATATTTGTTAAGGGAATAAAACAATATTTAAAGGTCAGAAATGATGTTTGGGGGGGGCATACAAATTTTAGAAATGTTAAAGTGGGACGTGGCCTTAAAAAGGTTGGGAAACACTGCTCTAATATTAGTGTGTTTAGAATCTTAGGCCACATTATACTCTAACATGATGATATGGTCGAACACTAAAATTTATAAGGTAGAAAAAACTTCTATTGTAAGCCGCCTTAAGGAACTCTTTTGAAAGACTCTTGTAACTGAGTACATTTATCACGAAATTATTTTGGTTATAGTGGTAAAGCAACGCTGAAGCTATTACTGGTTTCAACATGAAATGGGTCGACTCGACCGGGGTAGTACCACCCTCTCGCAGGAAACCAACGTGAAGTAACAGTGCATTGTTGCGTTTCGTACGGTCAGTGAGAGCGCCGGAGGCCCACCTCTCTTCACCTTCCTCTTCTCCTTTTCCCTTCCTCCCCCCACTCCCACTATCCCCCAACACAGGCTGGCAACGCACTTGCGACTCCCCTGGTGTTGCAAGTGTTTATGAACGGTGATGATCACTTAACATCAGGTGACCCATCTGTTCGTTTGCCTCCTATGATATAAATATACATACATCTAAATAGCTTGCTAATCACGACCATGCGTACACAGGTGCGATAAATTAATTTGATTTTTTTTAAAGTCATCACTTCAACGTTTTAATGGCAACCAAACCGCCCTTTTGATGATGATGCTTATTTTTTTATTATTACTATTTTTGATACGCCTTTTTATGATCTGATACTCTACGGCAGTGGTCAGCAAATTCATCATCCACAAAAACCAAATATAAACAATACACAATTGAAATTGATTAAAAGAGCCTTTTCTTAACTTTAGCTTTGCTTTGGTAGATACATTTTTATGGAAATAACTAGAATTAAACGCACACTCTCGAAATTGTCTTTTTTGCAAGTGACTTCCCGTGCTATTATTGCTTTCTGAAAATATGTATCTCTTCTGTGTGCTTACGTTTCATAAATGGTTACTCGTCTCGAACAAGGTAAATTGATAAATAGTATTATTGTCTGTACTAAATAAACGCTATGTGAAAGGCGCAACTAAGCAGTGGACGAGCCGCAAACTGCCCGCGAGTTACGGTTTACCGACTACTACTCTATGTTTCTAGTTTTATGCCACATTAATACGAGTATAAATCATTACACTTTAGGTCACTCCTTTTTGGTCTTGTCTTAATCTGTCAGTTATGAGGTAAGGTAGATATTGAAAAAGTAAGTCCGCCACCACTAGGCTGTGACCAATGCGGACTGCATAGGGGTGACAGACTTTTGCAAATCTGATATTATCTCACATGTTTCGTTTAAGCTTATGCAAATCAGCAATTAAAATGTCAAAACAATATCGTTTATTAATTAAACCATTCAACACTCTCAAATATTCTGTGCACATACGAAAATTATATTTTGTAATGAGTTAGTTTCTTTTCTCCTTTTTTCACAAAAGGTAAGCTCTGGTGCACTGTTATAGTGCTCACATATTTAAATGATTCTTTGGAGCTTGTTTGAGCCTGCTTGATTTTGTTTTCGAGATAATTCTTGCATCTTATCGTTTAACATGCTTTGTAAAGAAGTGTAAAAACGAATATGATGTATAACGGTTGAGCAGTAGGACGTACCTGATATTCACTAAAGCATGAGGGGGAATATATTGCTACTTGATTTAATTTGGGGGTTAATGACTTAAACGTGTAACAGGTGATCATCGGATTGGATGTCGACGCGTGAGATAAAATCTGTGAAGGCTGCACTTGGTGCGGTAGTTGTGACGCAATGTGCGAGCGCAGACGTCGTAGCGCCGTGTCGCGCGGGGTCCGCTAGCACTCGCGACTCGGCGACATGCTTCATAATTGTTACTCAGACGATCTCAATAATTAAGCGATAAATACAGCAGCAGCGAGGCGGTGAGAGGAGGGCGGCAGTCGAGCGACGGCCGCGTCGCGCACCACACACCCGTGCCGAGTGATGGACCCAAAGCTTGTTCGACATTTTTCTATTGGACTCTGTAGGAATCTCACCGAACTGGTTCCCGCACAACACTGCGTTAGTGCGCCGTTCTGGTGAACCCTTTTGCTTGTAAATGTGTCGATATTTACATATGCGCAGTCGATCTCGCGACGAACTTTCGATCTGCACCTGTGGCCCGCGGTCGAGTAGAGTGCTTCACGAGCAGCCCGACGGCGGCTACAGCACAGCGCAAGAGCCGCCGCCCCTGTCGGTTCTCCTTCATCACGACGTGCGATGACCTGCGTATGTTCACTTTAAAATTCTTGAATATACAATACGATTTCATAACATTTGTTAAAACTTGGACCCTTACTAACGTTGAAAGCTTTGTGACGTGAATATTTTTACTGTTGAGCTTTAAGAACGCAGGTTCGATTCTTGAATCAGTGCATAGAGCATTTTAGTGAGAAGAGATAATATTTTTAATTTTGTGACTGGATGTTTAATATATTGTGTACTAATCACGATCAATTTTGCTGCTAAAACACAAATTAACGGTAATTTTTGATGCTGTCACCCAGATATATTATTCTTATTTATAGGCGTAATGTTCGAAAACCACAATTAAGGTTTCAAATACAAAAACAATGTACTAATACTTGAGAAAACGATCAATTATTCAAACTAACGCTTTATGGAATATGCAACAAAGAGAAAAAACCCTAGTCCTTTTCATATGTATTTACATAACCAGATCATTTTACCTCATTTCTAAACGAAGCCGTGAAGACTTAAATAAAATTATTTTCATTTGTTCTACATCCAGTACGGGTTCTATAAAATTTCACTATTGCTCTCATGTCTTAGTCTTAGCCTGTGCCTACTTTCGTATTTATGCATGGACTTTTCGTTTATATAATTTGTTTTCCATAACTTCCTTGTTCGCTGTAGTTACATTATCAGTATGTTACCAGTAGGCAGAGAATTAAATCAATTGAGTTATTTCTAATTAGCATCACTTATAACGTTAATATGCAATTAGATTGTACAAGTATGTAAATTATTACCTTGTTCCAATTAAATCAGAATGTAGCCGTTGATAAACCGGTGACGTTTTTCGGTAATATTATTATCGCACTTGTGAAGATGACGTTACTTTATTAATAAATCTATCATTATCGCGCTTTCTGGTATTTAGTGTAAATATTGTTGTAATTTATCTCGGTTATACTCGAGTACATTTTACAATAAACAAGTGTTACAGTTTTACATGCAATAACTCTATTATAAAAACATCTGCGTTTCCTTCTTTCAAATTCACCAGTTAGTTTTGTTTTCTACTAAAGAGAAACCCTTAGATCTGACTTCATTATCTTAACTGCACAATTCACTTGACACTGTAAACCTTTAGTAATATTATTAGCTGGCCGGGCCGACGTTTTCTTGCCTAGATAATAAAAAAGCCTATTATCTGACCCTGCGCCACCTACCGGGTCCAATTGTGAATCTAAGCCATTCTCGGATCCACTAAAACACGCACACAAAATTTCATCAAAATCGGTCGAATCGTTTGGTGTTCAGTGACATACACACGTACAGAAGAAATGTATATATAAAGATAAATGTGAATATGAGTTTGTTTATTGTCGCGTGTTCACTTAACGAATCATGAAATTTGCATACAAATTGTGGGGGTACAAAAAATGACATAGGATACTAATTATTCCAGAAAAGAAGTACTGTTCTCGAGAGATAGGTCGAACTTAATGCGAATTAATGCGAACGGAACCGCGGAAAAAATATAGTACCTAATACATCATACGGTATAATATATTTATTGATTGTTGACGATAGTTGTTATGCTTTTAATGTGACTAAAACTGCTAAATAAGGAATAGAGTTTCTTAAGCCGTCAACATTCTGAAATTCGTTTTTTAGGCAAAAGTTCGCTAATACCGCTCTACCTTATAAAATGTTACTACTTTCAATAATAAGACTGTATCATTTTTACAACGTTTAAAAACTTTTAATTCCAATATATAAAATACAAAATACACATTTAATATCATGCATAATATTAGTGTAATTATATTATTTGAGATAAGTAATAATTTATGCTAATATTATATCATAGAAAACGATTATAGACCTGTTTATGTAAGAATTCTGTATACGTCGAAACTGTAAATCCTAACGATTGAATAGGTAAATAAAAGACTAAGCATAACAGGAAAATCAATTACTTGCTTACAATGAATTAAACGGTATATCGTAAACTATAAACCATAAGTAAATAATGTTTTGCGTCAATTTAATTTGTTTACTTTAAGAAAACGGAAAGTGCAATTCTACTTGTTAGCATTCGTGATCTGCCATAAGCGAGATCAAACTCGAAGATTTTAGTGACCAAACAATTGTATATGTAAGCGGGAGAGCCACGCTAAAGCTATAACTGGTTTCAGCATGAATGGGTCGGCTCGCCCGGAGTAGTACCACCCATTCACAGAAAACCGACATGAAGTAACAGTGCTTGCATTGTTGCGTTTCATTCGGTCAGTGAGAACGCCGGAGCCCCACTCCCCTTCCCCTTTTTTTTCCTTACCCTCCCCTCACCCATATATAGGCTGGCAATGCACTTGCGACTCCCCTGGTGTTGCTGGTGTCTATGGACGGTGATGATCACTTAACATCAAGTGATTCGTTTGCCTCCTTTGCGTCAGCTAGTATATACTTATTCCTAAACTTCACTAATGTCAATAATCACAGTTCAGAATGAAAATAGAATTACGTAGACTTTATAAATAAGTCTAAAAGGTGACAAATGAATGGAAACTTTTTCCTAATAGTTATGTAATCTTCCTAAATTATTACGGTTACAGCCAAAACACAACCAAACTGAAGTACCCAATTTTAATTATAAAACAAGCCTAAAAATGACACATTAAAATGCTGTTAACATAGTTGTATTTTATTATTGTAGATTGTTTATTTTTGAGGTATTCATGAATATTTAAGTATTAATCATATGCATAAGCGACGTCTTAAAGTTTGAGTGTAAGAAATGTTGACGAGTATTAAACCACACGGTGTACCGTCAGGCCGTAATTTTCGGGGCGGCAAGGGATCGTACTTGCTACTCAACCTTGTAGAGCCGCCCCAACGGTCCGCCCGGCGGAACGTGGCCGCCGGGCTCCTACCTATAGAGAGGCAGACTGGGTACACACCAGCTGCCTCCCCTCGTCCGCTGGACCTGTGCAATGAGGAGACGAGCCCCCGGCCCATCCCCCCAGGTCCGGCTACAGTGGCAGGAGGAGTTGGACAAAGCTTTCTCCTGCCGGTCCTCTGTTGGCGGAGACGGCCACTCAGAGGATCCACCTCGCGGGCCCTCTCCGCCGCCTCCTTCTGGGAGATGACCTCCTCGCAGAAGGAGGCCCATGCTCGCCACGCTTGTTCGCTGCCGAGCATAGCGGAGACCACACTTGGCAGCGACAAATTCCTTCCTACCACCGCCGTTAGAGTGCGGTGCTGTCCCTCACACGCAACACACTCGGAAAGCGTGTGCTGCGCGGTATCTTCCTCAGCACCGCACTAGTGACAGGCGACGGTCGGCTCCCTGCAAGCGATCCGGTGAAGGTACCACCCGAAACAACCGTGTTAGGTCAGTACCTGCAGCAGCCTGAACGTCACGGAGCCCCACTCCCTATTAATCCACTCCTGTAGGACCGGGCGGACGGCGTCAACGGTTTTACGTCCCGAAGCGCGCGTCCGCCAGGTCCTGCATCCATCTCCTAATTGCCCCAATTGGCCCCACCCGCAACTCATGCCTCCTGACTTCTATCTCCGTGGGAGCCGTAGGCTCCCCACTACGTTTCCTCGCCGCCGTGAATTCGTACACGGCGGCGAGAATCCCTGCCTCCAGCTCCCAAGGAAGGGAGCCGGCGAGCGTAAAGGCCGCCGCCGAGGACACCGTGCAGTACGCCCGGATCGCCCTCAGTGCCACTGTGTGTTGCGCATTACGAAGCGCGCGCACGTTATCGGCATCGAGGGCGTCTGCCCACACCGGTGCCCCGTAGGCTGCCATCGCCCGCACGACTCCCATATAGAGTCGACAGCACCTGGCACCCGGCCCCCCTACATTGGGGAGCAACCGGCCGAGTGCCGCCGCCACCCCAGCTATACGCGGTCCGAGTTCCGCAAAGTGGGGGCTCGAAACGCCAGCGCCCGTCCAGGGTGAGGCCCAAGTATTTCATTTTTCACCCTGATCTGGATGCCCTCCACCATTATGTGGGCCCGTCGACGAGTATCTCAAATAACTAAAGTAATCTCATTTCAACAGGGTGCAACCAGTACTTACAATAATGAACAAGAAAATGGTGAAAAAAAACACATTCTGTAATTGTAATTTTGGTCAAATTATTTGCAATTATCATACTATAAGGTGTCTTGTAGGGATGTGAGATTAATGGAAAATAACCGATTAATTAGGAATCGATTTTTATTTTTACAATAATAATCGATTTGTCAAAAATCGATTTTATTGAAAATAAATAATCGATTTCTGGTAAAATCGATTTTTATAATATTTAAAAATAGTCATGCTTTTCATATTCCTATAATAAACCTAAAGATTCAAAATAACAATTTATCAGATTAAGAATCAAATAAAATGATACGCATCAAAAATAACCAGTTCAAAACAAAATAAAAGTGAATGTTCCTTTAAACTTTTAAGGTAAAGAATATAGAAACTAAATACCATAGAAATTTTCTGTACTATTAAACATACCATATAACATATCGTAATAAAAATGAAATGATAAACATCCTAACAAAATAACAACATTATTAATTCTAACTGTAAAATTCAAATCAATGAAGTTCTCTTTTAAATTTTCATATTAATTATAGTATGATTGACAAAATTAAAATTGAAGAATTTGTTTATTGAATAATTTCAATAATAATTTATAGTTTTGTAAACTTATCGATGTCGAGTTTGCCATAAGACATTTTTAGTGAACATGTTGAAGTACATTGTACTCGCATGACAGACCTTTTTAGTTTTATTGTAATTTTTAATTTTAGAATCTTAGAGCGTCTCTGTCATAAGAACCACAACAATCATTATGATTGCGTTCCGGTAGTAGCTCACAACGCTCACGCTCACGACCGCGAGTTTTCCCGTTCCACTAGCTCGCGAGCGTTGCGATCGTAAGAGCTAGTGGAACGCATTTGTGGGCGTTTTGAGCGTTCAGATAAATAAAAAAATGGCGATCTAGAAAAAATAAAACAAAAACTTTGAGAGGTTAAGTTACACTTTGTAAGTCTTAACAGTAAATTCATATAATTATGAAATTCATTTAAGTATATTAAAGAAACAATGTATAATTCAATTTTTTTTATTTTAATTATCATAAAAACATAAAAATTGACCTTATTGGTTAAATGAAAAATATTAAATTACCATGAAATAATTATAAATTAATTTTTAAATTGAATTTTAGAATTCACAACATTTTTCAAAAGAAGTAAAATTATCAAAACTTTATTAACGTATTTCATTTCATATTTCATTTACGTATTTCAATACAATATGTTATTTAATATAAATATCCTATACCGTATCAAGTAATGACATTTTCACGGTCGCCATCTTTATTGAGAATCCCGCCAATTTTGACAACGCTCACGTCGACCGACGTCTAGACATGGGGCGTCGTGAGCTTCGCGTGAGCGTATGTTATGACGTCATCACTGACGTTTTCGCCACGACCGCAACGCTCGCGGTTGTCTAGTGGAACGGCGAAAAGGGCGTTGTGAGTGTTGTGAGCGTCTCCCGGAACGCGCCCTATAAGATATAGTAACTCATGTTACTTGTAAAGCAGTGAGATGTTTTTATTCTATGTTCTTCTTTAATTTGTAGTTTCACTACAAAAACTTTCATTCTATCAAACAGGACATGTATATTACTGTGGTATTATTCTTTTTCGTTATAAAATACTTTCGCCAGCCCTTTTAGGTGTTTTGCGACTAGAAAACATTTTAAATTCTTACAAATGTATTATCTCACTAAGCTCATTCTTCAATTCTAAATAATAATAAACTTATTTTGAGTTTTTTTTTTCATCCGTCGCATAGATGTTTATGAAAATCGATTTAAATGCGTAATTTGTATAATCGATTAAAAAAAATCGATTAATATGAATATAAACATCGACAATAAAAATCGATTATAATAAAATAATAATCGATTTAAATCAAAATCGATTATTTTTTTACATCCCTAGTGTCTTGTTATAGACCTATATGTAACTAATCACTTTTGCTATAGCTATGTTATTTTATTCGATGGTAAGAATTATGCTAGCAAATGAATTGCTCGTTTTGATGGTTGATCTCATTCGATTTAAGTTAACCATGAAATTATTTACAGTATATTATCGCTACATCATTGTGTAATCAAGTCTAGAAATTTAGAATTATTAAACAGCTTGTTATTGTTTTATTTAAAAGAAAATATTTATATATCCCCATATTGCATTCGTATACAAAGCTGTCATGTATGTGTTATTTTGTATTACAATTATTTGTATTTCTTTATATCTTATTATTTAAATATAACCTATAAATAATGAAGTGTCTGAGTAATAATTTCGAGAAGTATAAATGTTTTTTTTCTTTTAACGCCTCTTTTCCTGTATAACTTTTATATTCTTGTTATAAGTTGGTAACATTAAATAAAGGAAAAGGTGCAAATGAGGTCCCGCCTGCTAAATTGGCCTCCTTAAATATTTATAACTTTGAAATACAACATCTGTAATATTATTGATATAAATCACACGTCGTATAATATCAATTAATTACCGAATAAATCTGTCAAGTGGTATTACGTTCTGTTATTTGGACGAGGGACACTTGCTACTGACAAATTTTTAAAAGCGCGCCGTATTTTTTCAATTTTTAAGGAAAAAGTAAGTCGCAGTGCTTGTGATTTATATACTGTGTTCAACAAACGTTATTCTATATATATTATCTGCAATGTGTTTTGTTTGTGTATTCTCTAATCATTTATTTGTCCCTTTCAATATTAGATATACGATAAATATACTATTCTGATATTTTTTTAATATATATTAAACTAACTCCCTAAAAGATTTTCAAAGTAAATGATACTGTGGTGACAATTGTGCCGTAACAACACTACAAGTAATAATAGGTGAAAGTGGAAAAGTCAGGAGTTTTTACTGCTGCAGAAAAAGGGTTCAATTTGCACTCTCGTATCTTTGCGCTTGGCAGACGCTTGCGAACGTGGGCTCGGATGTAGTCAAGGCTTAGTGGCAGTAGTGCTCGTAGACGTCAAAGAGATAGCAGCTGATCAGAGAGTTACGTAATAGTAGAACCTATCTTTGAAAACGAGGACAATTTCTATCGAACACGCCTCAAAGCTCAGATATGGACTGTATTTTTTATGAAACTAGTTATTCTACCAATAGGTCTGGGAAGACGTGAATTCAGTGTCAAAGTTGTATGGCCTTGTACAGCCTGTGCAGGTCCTGAAGGGTAACATTATATTTGTGATTTTCAGCGCAAGGTTTTATATAAAGTACATGCATTTAGTAGGAATCCTAGGGTGCAATATATATTTTTTTTTAATGAAAACGCTGTTGATCTGGAAATGTCTTTACAGCTTCACCGAACTATTGAGGCGAGCGCTGAAGGCACTCAGCCTATTTGGAATGTTTGGGCGACTAACTCAAGGGTGCACGGCACACCTCGGCTTGGGCTGTCACGGGTGCAATATAATCATTAATTGATCTCAAGTAACAATTTTTTTAGGATATTTCTGCTTATTCTGTGACTCTCTCATTTATTCCATTGTACATACTAATGACAAAGGAAGAGTATAACGTACTTCCCAAATTCCTATATTTCACATTTTTTACACGAGGCCTCAAAAGGAAGACGGGGCCATATTTACACATTTGCCTCTAGTGCGTTGATAAGAGACGAGTCTTGTGCAATATGGTATTGATACATTGAGTCTTGGATAGAAATATGAAACTGAATTATTTGCTTAGAAACTTTTTCATATTCTATCAGGTATTACTGAACATTAGAATGAACCCGTTGACATAAAAACAATATAGATATTTATAAAATGTAATCATATACACATCCTGTTTTAAGCGATGCGGATACTACGTCACTGATACATAGTACTCGGAATTAACTGTTAAATTTATAAAAACGTTCTCATCCTTGTTCGTTATGTGAAATCAGTTATTTTATATACATTCTCGTCTTAACATTATTTTGTTTCGCTATATCTAACTTGATCTATAAAGGAAGTGGAAATATCTAATCCTTATTAATTCTTATAAATGGAAAACTGAGTTCGTTTGTTATGCATTCATACATTAACTAATGAATGAACCATCATGAAATTTTACATGCACTTTGTCAACAATAAAGAAAAAAACATATATTTTATTCAACAAAGATCTACAATAATGCGAGCGAAGTCATAATCAAAAACTAGTACGCCATATTTATTTAATTCGATTACTGTGTTTACTAAAATGAATAAATACGTAAATCTATTCTTGGAATAATTCAAACTTACAAAGGAATAATATAAAACCACAATTCAATGATATCTTTTTAAATATATCCTCCTCTATATCCATAGCGACAATTGCTAAATGCTTTCGATTTTTTTTATAATACCACGGCATAGTTATGTTAGCAAAGTGCAGTATTAAGTGATTGACAAGAATTCATCGTCGTCGTAGCTTTCGTGTCGGCCTGTAAGCCATACAGTAGCATGCATGATGGCCGCGACCTGGTAGGGAAGATATGCCCTATTACCTTGATTACTAAATAATCCCCGAATGCAACACACGTAAACGTGGAATCATTGCGAGTATGATATATTGTGGTCGCCACCCAGCCGGATTAGACTGTCATGTCTTATACCCCAGATTGTCGTGTCAGTCCACTGGGTATTTCCGTCAAAAATATTGTGATAAAGAATACTTTCTGACTAACTTCACATTTACTGCAAAAGTACTTATTCAGAATTTATTTAAATAACAGAAGTCAATCACCAATGCAAAAGCACTGAAACTTCTTTGTATATTAATGAATGAGTTATTTAGCTTAGTGTTCTAAATAACGATTCAGTATTTATTTGCATGCAATAAATTATTTTTATCCTTCCTCTTCCTTCGATCTACAGGCGTCATGTTGTTTGAGACATACATAGATATTTTGAAGTGAAGTTTTACATGATGTAATTGTCATTAAATTTTCGCAGCTAAACCATAGACAATAGAAGTCAGGAGAAGTAACTTTGTGTATAAAATACGGCCATTTTTTTTTTCGAACTGACTACGCTATTGTCCCTGCAAGGTCTTAACAGCTTCACCGGACTACTAAGGCGAGCGCTTGCGGCACTCGGCCGATTTTATTTAGGCAACTAGCTCAAGGGTGCACGGCACACCTTGGCCTGGGCTGCTGCCCGACACGTGCAATTCGCGACCTATCTGAGCTGGCCTAAGCTAACTATTCATACATATTATATGAGTTATTGGAGCATATATGTGTACCAAGCATACATACCTCAACAACTCCTATATATATTTCGTATCGGATAATTTTCCAAACTATTTCAGTTCGTAAGGGAAAGAAACAAAACCCTTCCACTTTCATGTGTAAGCGTGTATGCGTGCACGTGCGTGAGGGTGATATGTGTACTGTTGTTGCAGTGATGTAACATTTTGTGTCACTGTATCGCGCGAGCAACGCACTCAAGGGCTCCACGCCGAGGGAACGGACTTAGGCTTGAGCCGCTGCCGAGGGGGGCCTAATCTGGTAAAATATGGCCCTAAAACGGCATGACATTCAGATGACGTTGTACACAGAATTTGAAGGAACGCGTTAATAATTTTGTTATTTATATACAGAACCAAAGTTTTAAAAAAGGGTGTTTCGTAAAAACACACGGTAGAAGTGATTTTTTTATATTACAGACAAATACTTTGATTTAAAAAATACAACATTATTGTTGGTTGGTTTATACCAACGTCAAGCGATGTTCGCTGGCAGTAACCCATCCAAGTACTGACCAACATTCCTTAAAAATTGTAGGTTTTGCCAGTTGTAAGTACTATTATAATTCGTATATTAAAAATACAATTCATTTGCTTATGTTGCTATTTATTAAACCAGCATGTCACAGACATTTAACTTAAATATACGTTATTATGTCACTCTGGAATTGAAATGAGTGTAAAATCCATACGATAAAATCTATCAAATCTTACGCTCCAAACGGTGTCAAAAATAACCCCATACATACATATACTCGAAAAACATTACCTTTTCTATTCACAATGTTCTCATTATTATAGCAACAATGTATAATTAACAATCGTTAAAAATAACAAAAGAACATACTTTTATAGGTAACAGAAATAAAAAGTAGAAAATAATTTTCATATATTGGTGTTCATAGTACAGGGATGGAAAGTTTACTGGTTTATAAAAAAATGAAATGATTTTCAAAACTGAAAATTTCAAAATAAAGGAGGTACTTTCAGCACGCTCTTTTATAATTCGCTACGTAAATTGTAAAACAAAGATAATAAATTATATTTTATTAAAAGCTTCACAATCTTACTATTATAATTAATTTGAATCTATAATTATCGTTTAATACATATGTATTTGTTATTACGTAGTTTTAAAAACTACTTCGTTTTAATTACTTACTAAAACTAGATATTAAACATAAACGTTACGTTCAATTATTAAATAATAAATCCGTATGAAGCCACGGGTATAGCTAGTTGAATTGTAATAAAACCTTATAATTATTGCTATTGAAATATAATACAGGAAAATATAATGCAACGTGTTAAAAGGTACGACGATATGGCAATCGATTACAACGTTCACTAGATGGCGCTTAAAGGAATGTTATTATATTATTATTTGTATATGAATTGTAATTCATAATTAATACCATTGGTTGATTGTACTGATGTCGTATTATAGGCATAATTTATTTATGTACTCAATCTATCGTTACATAATTAAAAGAATGTAATAACTCTATAGATATATAAAGTCGTGCATCGCGATATGGTTCTGTTACTCGCTAATACATATATCTGTACAGTGACAAGAAAAGTTGTGACTGCACTGTACCTTTGATGGTAAATAATTTTTGAATAGCATTATATAAGAAAGTGCTATATTAATAATTAGCGACTAATCTTGTTTCTTTAGTATTAATTTTCGACTACCTCTTGTACTTTATTAAAACACATAAAAATAGTTTTGACTCATAAATGTATCACTAAAAAGTTTGGTTGGATGTTAACACTAGAATAAAAGGTTTTCCTGCGTAGAGTAAAATTTAATTAAAGTTTGTATACAATTTTTAAAAGTAGATTGCTAAAAATGTTTATTAATGATTATTGTATTACTTGTATATAATATTTCATGAAACCTGATTGAGATTCAATAAAAAAATCTTTGACATTTTAAAAATAGTTTTGATAATTTTAAGATCCTATCAATTCTGGAATGACTTTCAGTTTTCATTAAAGCATGCATTGCCCACGGCATTCCCTTTCGTCATTCCTTAATTATTTTTGACAAGCTATTTTATTTTGATAAAATATGGGTATTTTATGGTTTCTAAAACTACTTCTGATTATTTTCAGATATATCAACATTGTAAAAACATAATTCTCGTGTACAAAATATAATTAAGACAGGTTGAGAATGAAATACTTTTCGTGTGTTTTTTTTTTTTATATCAAAGGAGGCAAACGAACTGGTGGGTCACGTGATGTTAAGTGATCACCACCGTTCATAGACACCAGCGACATCAGGGACGTCGCAAGTGCGTTGCCAGCCTGTAAATGGGAGAAGGGGAAGGGGAAGGAAAGGGAAGGCAGGAAAGAGGAAGGGACGTGGGCCTCCGGCTCTCTCACTGACCGAACGAAACACAACAATGCAAGCACTGTTATTTTACGTCGGTTATCTGTGAGAGGGGTGGTACTACCCCGGAGGAGCCGACCCATTCATGCTGAAACCAAAAATAGCTTCAGCGGGGCTCTACCACCTACACTTCAGCGGGGCTCTACCACCTATAAAACGGGGCTCTACCACCTACAAAACTGTATGTGACTGAGCTCTTCCTAAAGGCTGGACAGATTTTTGAGTGTGTTCAGGTGGATTGAAGAATGGTTAAGATTCACAATTAGAACCGATAGGTGTGCTGCAGTTGAATTTTAGGACATTTTTTATTGTCAGGGTAAGACAACGTCCGCCGAACCTCTTAGTATTTTCATAAAGCGTCTACCGTTATTCATAGTGTTTGTAGTGTATTGGTTTCTAAATAACATGTACTTTCCATATAAACTCGTAATTTTATATAAGCTGTTTTTAAGCTAAGTCCGAGTATTTTTGGGGATTTTTTATGTTATAATCAGAGCCCTTAAGAAAAACGTATTAAAAAAAATGTAATGAAGGTACAAATACACACACATAGTTTATACATTTATTAAAATAGTAGTGGACCCGGCAGACGTTTATCCGGCCTGATAATAAAAAAAGAACCTTGACAAATTATATACTTAAACCTTCCTCATGAATCACTTTATCTACCAGTGAAAGCCACATGAAAATTCATTCAGTAGTTTATTTTAGTAAAAGACAGACGGACGGACGCGGTGGGGAACTTTGTCTTATACTATTTCTTTCCAGATAAAAATCAAAACAGATCGAAGCTCATAATGAAAATACGATTTATATATATTTTGTATTATTGTGATATGTTATTTCTTATTGTGCTTTTCTGTATATATATCTATCTAATACCTTTAAATGAGCAATACTTGTATATTTTTATATTTGTATATATTCAGGATCTCGGAAACGGCGTCATCTATTTCCGTAAAACTTGGTATGTAGGTAGTTTAGGGGGCGATAAATCGATCTAGCTAGGTTTTATTCATAGAAAACTTTTTAACTGAGATTTCAGGCAATGGATATGAATAGAATAGAATATGAAGGTAAATTTTGCCGCCGTTGTCAATACAAAAATAACTCAGATGGAAATTGGTTGCTTAAAAAATCCGTGTAATCCCAGTTGGAATCCGAGTCTATATACATATATATATTATAAAAAATGATAATTTTGTAAGGTAAACCTAACAATTGATTTTAATTTAAAAATATTCTTTAGAGAACCGAGCTGGGCTCGGTCGCTCAAGTTCTATTTATTTAAAAGATGACATGAAACGTATTTACAATATTTTTGTCTCTAGACGTTTTTAAAAGACAAAATATTCTAATCGCGACCGATTATAGCTTTTATTTCTTCATGTGTACTGTTACGTCTGATAATAACTGATAAAATGGCTGAGCTAGATTGGTAAGCGCTGAAGCATTAAGAGCCAGAAGGCCGGCACTGTCTACGCTCTGCTTGTTTTATTGACGCCTCTAGTTTTATGCAGTCAACTGTTACTGCATACCTACACGCATATTAATATATAGACTGGTTCGTCCAGTGGTCGAAATTTTACAATAATTTATTATTTTTTTAAGTCTCAACATTATTAAAGTTTTTTTGTCTAGGAGTGTAGGTACCTCGTACAATTGTTGCTTATAGTTTTATTTATATTTTGTTTCTGTTTTAAAACTTTTTCTAATGATAGCACTAAAGCTAGTCAATTAATAGCTAAATAACTAAAAAGCTAATAGCTAAAAATCGACGGACAAGTAAGGAAGAAAACGGTTCTGAAATTCGCCTATTTATATTTAAACTAGTATTCACGCAGTGGTTCAAATTTGACCACAATCATTAACGAAAATTGCTCTAAAAGACATGAATTTAATGAGTAAGCAATTAAAATTTAATTTGGATTTGAAATTTCAATTCAATTTATGGTAAAACTTGTCGCCTATTGGGAATTTTACAATCAACAATGTTATCAATATCTTCTATTGCATCAATTTTATTGTTTTTACCAAATTGAAATATATGCCTGTTCGATAGTATAAATAAAAATAACTATTTCCATTTTTTAAGTCTTAATTACGCTTGAGCTCATCCATATCTACTGAACCAAAAAATAATATTTTATATCAATCCAGAAACAGGAGAAAGATACAGTTATGCTGCTTTATGTCCGCCTATTTACACATAGATATGTCGTAGTCCAAATAAAATAGAAATATATATTTAATATAGGTATATCAAAAATAGGTACTTTCTTTCTACCACCCCAGTGATTTAGCGTTAGAAATATCGGTTAACATTAGTTACACTAACAGCACGCTATAATGGCTGCGTTGACGTTTGTCCGCTCATGAAGTTCCGTATAAAATTATAGCTATTATCTACTTTTCAAGGAGCAAATTGCTGTTCTTTACTGTCAATAGAAACATGCAGTTAGTTCTAAAATTTACCGAACGTATACTTTTAGATGACAAATTAATTTAGTACACTAATTACTAAATTATATATATAATTTACATATAGTATGGACCGGAGAAAAAGTATTTTTACGTTTTTACTAACAAAAAAAGCAAAACCGTTTGACATAACGCTTAATACATTATAATTTTATCCTTAATAAATTATAATTTTTAGTGTACTTATTTATAACGTACTAGTAGCCCCGGCAAATGTTGTCCCGCCCTGATAATAAAAAACTTGACAAATTATGTACATAAACCTTCCTCATGAATCACTTCATCTACTGGTGAAAGCTGTATGAAAATCCATTCAGTAGTTTTTGAGTTTATTGCGAACAGACAGACAAATGTGGCTTTGCTTTATAATATGTAATGAATTTGCCATTTATGTTTGTCAAAATTATATATTTACCATTACTTCCTTCCGGCAAACTCGAGTCCATGCTTAATGTAAAACAAAGCGGCATTAAAAAAAAAAATTAACGATAATTACCATTCTAATGTGTCAACACGGCCGTCACAGCGTGACGCTATTTTAAAAGGTATCAATGTGGTTAAATCTATGGGCTCATTGGTTTGACCGCCTAGAAGACAGTTGGGTTTGTACCAGGCCGTTTTAGTCCGGTGAAG
Organism: Antheraea mylitta; assembly: GCA_014332785.1. Taxonomy (NCBI): domain Eukaryota; kingdom Metazoa; phylum Arthropoda; class Insecta; order Lepidoptera; family Saturniidae; genus Antheraea; species Antheraea mylitta. The sequence goes on from JACEII010000088.1 coordinate 883,673, forward strand.
CTGTAAAGGCCTTGCAAGGCCAATAGCGTAGTCAGTTCGAAAAAAAAACCAAGCTGTATCTCTTTAGCGCAGTAGTCCCGAGCCGCACGTCCGGGCGACGACGTGGTGAACCTAACGCGATCCCGTTATGCCATACGATGGTTTCATGTTTAGCCCTCAAAATAGACTATAGACCTATCTTCATCTGAAATGCGGTAATTAATTCCATAGTGTTTTATATATGAGATGAGGACTCACACAAGAAACTATAATGGTAAAAATAAGTAGAGACGTACTACTTAGGATACCATAGATTCACCGTGCGGGTGCCGGTACAACGCGTGGCAACGAGAGAAACACTGAGTAGTTCCCAAGACTTGTGACACGGGTGTAGGTTTAAGAGGCCCTTTCGAATGTACATTAACACTCACCTTAACTACTCGTGCTTCTCTCCTTGTCTATCCAAATCTGGTATGAACCGGCTAGAGTAGGTTTAGAGGCTCGTTCTAGTATAGAACCTACTACAGTTCCGGATAGACCGAGATATTTTGCTGGTGTATCTCTCCCTCCCACTTCTACGGTATATACATATTAACTCTATAACCGTTTTTAGTCAACTCGTTGACTAAGTATTTAATAACCTGTCCAGCTTCATCTCGTGGTCTTTACATGTTACCTGTTTTGTTTTACGTAATGGCAGAAACAGACGGGCGGCCCAACTGATGTTACTGTAGGCAATATTTATTATGACTCTAAACATGAATAAAAACCTTAACTCTTTATAACTCACTAACTACTCTCTGCAACTTCGTTCGCGTGGAATAGTTACTTTGGACTAAAGTTAACACGCAGCGGAAGCCACCACATCGATTTTACACATACATAGTTAATCAGACATGCACCTTACACACCTGGTGGAAGGGTTTACTTTTTTTCCCTTATCGAACTGAATCGAGTAGGTTTAGTTTATCTCTCTTCGAATTACATGTTGTGTTTTTGTATCATACAATTTTTAATTAAAAAATAGCATAGTTTAGCTAGGATAGATCGGGTTTTTCTAGGTAACAGCCAAGCCGAGGTGTGCCGAGCACCCTTGATCTAGTTACCAAAATAAAATCGGCTGAGTGCCTTAAGCGCTCGCCTTAGTAATCCGGTGAAGCTGTAAAGGCCAAAGAATTAAGGCTAATAGCGTAGTCAGTTGGAGAAAAAAAAAGCAGCGGAAGCTCTCAAGATGAAAAAACAGATTTTGAAACATTTTTTTGTTGGTGCTGCGCTCCTATTGGTCTTAGCGTAATGATATAACCTTCCTCGAGAATTTTTTAAATCGTACCAGTAGTTCCTGAGATAACACCCTACAATGTCACGAACTCTCAAACTTTACCTCTTTATGATATTAATATCGATTTATTATTTACACATTGCGTTACCCAACTACATTTCTAAAAGTGGAACACCACTAGAAGCCATCAATATAATTATAAACTATAGCTTTTGTACAAATTTATACGATAAAATTTTACACATCAATGGAATTTCATTTTTGTATTTTACTTGTTTATCGTTATTCTATTGCGTTCCATAAAACGACCAGTTTTGCTTGAGTTTTTACCTTTATAATTTATAATATTTGACAAGTGGAAATAAAAAATATGATAAGTACCTATAACTCAACGCTAAATTATTTATATAAGAAGCGTTAAGCTGCGTAGTTTATCACGTGACCGTGGAGTATAAATATTAAACAGTATAGGTACTATAATCATACTATATACTTAGATACTATCTGTATATATTAGGCTGGCTTTCCGCTCGGGGTTCCACTCGCGTGGATGATATTTATGAGAAACATCTATAGGCGGAGGGTAAACCTAATTGTTGGCGTGGCGACGCCAAACACGAGCTTTGCACTATTAACAAAAAATTCAAAAACATTTGCAATCCTATATGTATAAACATAAGATTAAACTGCTTTGTCGGCCACTCGTTTTACTAATGTAACGCGGTACGCGCCGACGACCAAGCGCCTGCGTACTGTACTACTTCATAGAATGTTGTGTAATACGACATTTTTAGTAGTCCGGTGAAGCTGTAATGGCCTTGCAAGGCCAATAGCGAAGTTAGTTCGAAAAAAAAACCAATAATAAATTAATTTTCATAAGATATAACTTCGAATTATTAAAACTGAATTTAAGACATATTTCTGTTATAATTTACGAATTAATCTTAACATATAAAACCTCCCTAGAACCTGAGAAATGTTCTTGTAGTTCTACTGTATGTGGGAAAAATATAGAACTGTGGATTTTTTAGAGTTTGAAATCGCCAATACATCGTGGGCTGGCGTGGTGGTTACGTCCATATCTTCCGTCGGGAAGAGGCCTATGGCCATGCAGTGGGTCTCTTACAGTCTGATGACGATGACGATGAATGATAATTTTACCTGAAATTGAAGCAAAAAGTGCAATAATTGCATCCATTATTCAAATGGAAATTTATTCAGTTTGAATAATTTTTGAACGTGCCGGATTATCGGAAAATGATAACAGCCTTTTTTGTAGAGCGTTCAATTTTACAAGAAATATTGTTGTACTATTGCTTATTAAAATCCGTTCATTGGTTTGTACATTGCAAAATAAGAAAAAAGAAATTCTATATTATCTGAATGGAACATATGTAGAAATATTCCGAGTAAATATTGATACTAGGTATTCCGGTTTTCACAGGTGTATTTTATACTACCCAGAAAATATGTCGGTGTCTATTTTGAAAAAAAGGTTAATTCATTTGAAATAGTCTGATAACTAGTCTTTACTGCTCTCTGCTATTACTAGAACCACCCAGTAAGGAATTGTAGTAAAACAGGTAGCATTCAATTTTATAGTATCTTGTTTACATTATCATCAACAATTACATTTGTATAGTATTACGTTTTCACAACAATTACATTTGTATAGTATAGTATTTACATTTGTATAGTCGATGTTCCTGTTAAAACAGGTAGCATTCAATTTTATAGTATCTTGTGTATATTATCATCAACAATTTACATTTGTATAGTATAACGTCTTTACAACAATTACATTTGTATAGTTTACGTTCTTGTTCCCTTAACAGATATTTTCTGTATAGAGGAAAAACTATGGAATGAAATTCAAAGCAGAAATATACTAAAAATTTTCTTTTAATCTCTTGTAGTGCTTATAAAAATATCACTTTTTAAAACTTCAATAACCCTATATCAAATGAATATTAGCTTATATTCTTTTAATAATGACCAAGTGTGTAATAGGTAATTCTAAAAATATATAATCGTAATCTTTCCAGTAGTATTTGAGTGATACGCACATAACGACAGACCTTTGTCATTTAATTTATATAGTTTTTGCTTAAAATAATAGTATGCTATGTATTCTTAGTGGTTCATGCCTAGTAGTGAAATGTTAAAAAAGTTGAGATAAAAATAGAGTTCACTTAAAGTCTTATATTGTCCAGTCGTTAGGAATCCATTTGAAATTTAATTTTATCTCATCCACGTAAGTTCTAAGGCAGGTTTGGAACGAAGTAGATATAAACGTATTTCTCGTGTGTGTGAGCTACACTCACTCATGGGCGCGAACCGGTCCAATAGAGGGTAGACACCGTCGGATACAATCGTATATGTTTGAAATAAACGATAAAATGTCTTTCTATGTTTCACCACTATAACTGTTAAAGCATACAATAATATACCGTAGCATACTTACTTGGTGTTAGTTAAATAACATACATTATTTCCAAAGTTGCATGAAATATATTGATAAAAATCAATAGCCGAATGTATGTAAGCACATCACTTTAGCTGCATCGATGTAATCCGGTGAAGCTGTTAAGATCTTGCTAGGCCAACATCGATTTGGAAAAAAAAACCTGAACTGATTTGACTAATTCTTTATTGTTATCTGTACAAATAACCGAGACAGGGTTTGTATGAAAAATACCGTTTGTGAAATCTTACGGATAAGTAACAAATTTTGGTTAAAAAACTTACATTCATAAGAGTGAATGAGTGAGTGAGAGGGAAGACTATAAAGAGTTTTTCAAAAATATTAACAAAATTGACAGAATAACTTTCGATAGACATTTCATTTACATGGTCATATTAGAGAAGATTTGATCTCATATCCTTCGTTAGTACATACGTGTGAAGCTGGGGCGGACAGCACATTTTTTAAAACTTTTTTGGATGTATTCTTGACAATAAATATCAATAAGATAAATACATGTATTTATTTATAAGAGACAGCTTCGGAATAATTGAGGAAACATTATATCGTTAGATCATAATTAATTTTAAATAAATATCATAAATAATATAATAGGCCTGTATCTATTACTTAAATAAAATGGATTTCCCTTAATTTGTGAAATATATATTTTCTTTAATATCATATAGAAAGCCAAACGAACATGAGGGTCACCTGTTGTTAAGAAATCACCGCCGTCCATAGACACTAACAACCCCAGAGGAGTCGCAAGTGCGTTGCCCGCCTGTGTTTGGGGGAATGGAGAGAAAGGAAGAGGGGAAGGGAGAGGAGAGAGGAGGAGAGGAGAGATGGATCTCCAGCGCTCTCACTGACCGAACGAACCGCAACAATGCAAGCATTGTTACTTCACGTCGGTTTTCTATGAGAAGGTAGTGCTACCCCGGACAAGCCGACCCATTCATGCTAAAACCAATAATAGCTTCAGCGTGGCTCTACCACTTACAATGTGCAATTGTATAGGTATACTTGAGTTGCAGAGAGCGTTTTCAACATGTTATTATATGCTTTACACAGTACACACTGCCTAAGGAGAATTTTCATTTTGTGTGTAATTTAATTATTTTACTAAAAGAAGTTAAACTTATATCTTTGTACAGTAAAATAACTATACTGATGACTGATATGACTTATTCATGTAAACTTTTCGATAACAACGCTAATTCTAGAACTTTTTAAACAATCTACCATTATGGTGCCTTCCGGATTATCTACATATCCAGTCTCCTTATTCGGTCATAATAGTTACATAATCAATTTACGACCTTTTTCCATCGTTTCCAGACCATATAACGACCTGCTTAAAACGATCACTCCATAAATTTAGAAAATCGATAACATCATGATTTTCTTTTCGATTGTCGATTCTTTTCTGATAAATAGATAAATATTTTATTTGTTACTTTAACAGGCAAACTTTGTTTGCAAATGTGCTTAGGCATAGACAAAGTAGGAACAAAACCATTTACGGTTATTTAATATTGTATCATAGTACAATGTGATTAAAGTCAATTATTTTCGAATAGATACATAAACCTTTAGTTTATACCTAATTAATAATTTATATTTTTCATAAATCATTATGGGTATTTTATAGTATCACCTGTAGAGTTAGTTTTTATTTTTGGTTATGATTTTAAGTTTTAACATAACGAGTCGTTCAAGGCTAAAATGATATTAACAGTCTCGTATCAGACGTAAGTTGTATTCTATAGAGTATAAAATGATTTTCTCCTATAAAACATAATTGTATATTCCATATTTAAATATATTAATGGTCGAAATTGGACCTTAATAAGGTGTAAAAAGTTTTTGTTCTCGAGTTTATATAACCGTATTTATTTTTGTGTTTTTTTCTTTTTTTCTTTATTTTGTTTTATTTTTTACAAATAGTAAAAAATCGCATTTAGCATTGTACTAATATCGTCTATGTGCTGATATAAGTAGCATGAAATACGAATAGAGCTTGAATTTGCCGATAGTATGGAGAAAAATGAACGATTTCCAAAGTGTTTAATTGATAACAAAAAAAAAAACAAAACAAATCAACAAATCGCCGGCGATGGATGATAAAATGGCATGCTATGATTTTATAATTATGTTTTCCTTCCATAAAATAAACGTTCTTTTTAGGATTCAGACCTAGGTCGATCAATGCGGCATCGCAAAAGCTAACGCAGTCTTTGAGTCGACTTTAAAAATTCTTATTGTATTATACAATATTTTTAATAAACAACATAATACTCAATGATATTACAATAATACCATTGCATAGTACTATATTCATTTTATTATATCACATAAATTATCTACGATGATTGATTATGAATGATGATGAATTAGGTACATGACGAAAAAACATGAAGAAATGTAACTAAAACACGTCAATATATCGTCTTATTGCGGTTCTCAATTAGGCAGATGCTTTTGTTTAAAATAGGTTGATAATCACATTCGATTTTATAGTTCGGTGAAGCTGTAAAGACCTCTCCAGGTCAACAGCGTCTTCATATCGGAAAAAAAACATTCGATTCATCTCCCATCGGGTCAAAAGAGATATAATCTATAACTTCAATGTTTAAGATAATGGTAATAGGGCTATAGCTACATTTTTTTCAAATATGAATTATTTATTATATGCCGAGCAATTTTTAATATAAATATTTACAATTCTATAGACCTTCTATAGAAGTCTACTGTGATTCTATAGAGATTGGAGAATTTTAAATGTTTAAATGACTTTCTGATTTTCCTGAGAATTGTGATAGTAAATTTTAATAAACATGAAAATACTTAAAAATGTAAAATGAAAAACGTCGTGCTCATTAGATAGATAGTTGTAATATTGTAGTTTAATTAACAATTTCATCACACTGCAAGTGATGTAAATCTATCAACTTTTTTTTCACTAATAGTTACTCTTTATTTTGTTCATAGTTATTTATTGTTACGTTTTGAACCCTATAAATATTGTAATAGCTATTAAAAATTCACACTAACATATATTAAGGACAAGCTGTCTGAGTTTTAATATCTGTAGTGGGTTTTTAATTTTTGTTATGTAATGAGAAATTACTTTATATTTGATACATTTTATTTCCTTCGTGGGATAACAAAATCTCATTTATTCATAATTATTTTCTTTATTTAGTCTTATATGTTTGAAATTTCTTTCTACTTCTTTATATTCACTTTTTTATATTGCAATACAATTTTTTTATATATTATAATCACAATCACAATTCTGTAGGTGGTAGAGCGACGTTGAAGCTTTACTGGTTTCAGCATGAATGAGTCGGCTCGTCCGGAGTAGTACCACCCTTTCACAGAAACCCGACGTGAAGTAACAGTGCTTGCATTGTTGCGTTTTGTTCGGTTAGTGAGAACACCGGACGTCCACCTGCCTTTCCCCCTGCCCCATCTCCCTTCCCCAACCCCTTTCCCTACACATAGGTTGCCAAGGGACTTGCGAGTCCCTTGGTGTTACTAGTGTCTATGGATGGTGCTGATTACTTAACATCAGGTGATCCATCTGCTCATTTGCCTTCTTTGATATAATAAAAAAACCTTTAATCACAATCTCACCTGATATAAAATGACACTAAGAGGATAAACACGTTAAGCCTGAAATGAGACTAGCTCACAAGTACAGGCAGCTACCGGATTCCATAAACAGGGGCTTGATTTACATCTTGAGAATGGTAGGTAGCCAGGCGGACTTAGAAAATGTCCTACCACCATTCTATGAGTTTATCGCGATGTTTTTTGTCACCGGAAGATCCGAGTCAATCGCATGGATTCCAATCTACATCAGTCGGGACAGTGTCGGAACATACTATAAACTAAACGAACATCGCTTCATCCAACCGCACAGTCAATGCTTGAAATATTGGAATAATCTCTCTATCTATATTATACCTTTAAACGAGCAATTCTTGTATGTTTTTATATTGTTATATATTCAGGATCTCGGAAACGGCGTCAGCGATTTCCGTGAAACTTAGTATGTAGGTGGTTTCGGGGACGATTAATCGATCTAGCTAGATTTCATTAATAGAATAAATTTTTATCTGAGTTTTTAGGCAATGAAAAAATACAGCAAGAATATAAAGGTAAATTTCACCGCCGTTGTCAAAACAAAAGCTCAGATGAATATCGGCTACTTCGAAAATTCGTCTAACCCCAGTTCGAATCCAAGTAACAGCAAAAAAGATATTTATATATTTTTTTTTTTGGTTTAAGAGAGATATCTTTGATACTATATTTTTTTTTTTTACAAAAAGTGCTCATTTTGTGAGACAAACCTAAGAGACTATTTTTAAATGTTTTTTTAAAGAACCGAGCTGGACTCGGTCCTCCAGGTAATTTAATGTTAAGCGTTGATTATTCGGGCAGATACACTGTCGAAGATTAGTACTTATTCCCATATCAAAGTATCACATATCATAGCTTGTATAAAATGAAATCGTTTAATCTTCAAAATAATGCAAATAACTTTTTGTTTTATACTATTTTATGCCTCTCGCTCGGGGATATTTTAAAGGCCGACAGCTAATGACACTAAAAAAATAAAATAAGCGAAGTGTATTTGACGCCAACATTTTATAATGAAGTTACTTTTTTTCCTTTATATCGATTAAGATAAGTGTACGATATTTTTATACATAATCGTTGACGTGCGTATGGAATTATGAATAATAAACGTGGGTCACTTAATGGACCTTAATACGCTCTTCATTTCAATATTTAACGACTGGTCGCTACATTTTTCATTAATTACTACATGGTATTCGTGACTTCGTTCACGTGAAATAAGTTTTGTTGTATTGCAAAGTAAAACTTATTAATATGAAACGTAAATAATACGCTTAACAATAGTGAAATTAGTTTTGTTGTGTTGCAAAGTAAAACGTATGAAACGT